>CAUYUJ010014782.1:902442-962442 GCA_963575745.1 Prorocentrum cordatum
CTAGACCTGGACATCCCCAGACCGCAGGAGGTGACAACGTGACTGACTCCAACCCCAGTGCCATCGACCACTGGCAGGCCGACATCGACAACGACCCCATCGATGATGAGCACCCAGATGCCAGCGGTCCCCACGAGCCCCAGCACAGCTCAGCGGCATCACGACATTGTGGCTGCCTCATCTGCCTCCTGGTGGCCACGTACGCCATCGCGATAGCAATGCCGTACAAGGACCAGATCGATGGATACTTGCCGACCCCGAGCCGAGACCCCAGCTACCGACAACGACGACGACGCCAAGCGACCGCAGCAGGCCCATCGGCGTCCACTATATTCCGACGCAAAACGACATACTATGTCACGTCCACATTGAGGGCCACTCTCAAATGGACCAGCGACAAACTCAGAGATGGTGTCTCGGGTGGAGCCACTGCAGTCGGGAGCGGCTTCGGGGGCGTCCTTAAATGGGCCAGCGGCAAGCTAGGGGCCATAGCCACGGGTGGAGTTGTTTGTGGTCTTCTACTCGTCGGTGCCAAACTCCTTGCCCAGGGAGCAGTCGGACACGTAGGCGCCCGCATATGTGCGCGGGCCCTGGACTCATCCACTGCCCACTGGTGCCTCCGCTGCTGCCAACCGAGCAGGAAGCCGAAGGACGAGGCCACACACAAAAAGCCGTGCACGCTCGCCGACGAACACGACGACCAGCAGGTGCACGCACTCCGACATCCGCTGCTACAGGAACACTACGCCGCAGCTGTTGCCGCCGCAGTCGCCGACGTCACCACCGCCACTACCGCCGCCAACGCGGAAGTCACAGCCGCCGTATCGCGAGCCTCGTCGGTCACACCAAGATCGACCAGCCCGACGCCACGAGACGGCTCCAAGAACGGCACGACATTCGGCAACCTACCAACCAACGAGGATGCCACAGCACACGGAAGCGACACCGAGCCAAGGGAAACGAGAGAACGCACCCATGGCAGCCCGTGGTCCATCTTCCGACATGCTGACGCTCGTGGTTCCTCCTCCGACGCGGACACCCAACCACCACGACGGCGAGCACGCTATGCATCACCTGACAGGCCCCAGGCGCCTTCAGGCCCTGGTACGCCTTACACTGCCCTCAAGCCACCGACACGCAACCCACGCACCACCATCCAGCGTGACCCAGCGGTCCCCGAGCCGCCGAAGAGCATACTTAACGCCCTGTACCAAAACGGCTTCGCGCTAGGGAACAGTGGCGTGTCCACTGAGGACATCAAAGACGCTCTACGACTCCACGACCACCCTCGATTCACGCACGATCCAACACTCCAAGTGCTGGGGCCGTGGACGGACATCATGCAGAGGCCACCGAACCGCCTCACTTGGGTGCTGGAAGACTCGGGCGGCAACTCGGGCGAGACAATTTTCCCATACCTCACGTGGGGCCTCCGTCAACCCACCACCGACGCGCCCACTGTTTTCTGGCATGGGACCCGCGGCGACCTTGCGGCCCGTCTTGCTGCCTGTGGAGGGCACCTCTTGCCAGGCCCCCGCCGTGAAACGAAGGGCCGAACTGGCACCAACGTTGGCCGCACGCACGTGAGTGCGCACCCTTCGCTGGCCGCGTGGTACGCGATACCGCCCCACCCGCCCTACAGCCTCGAAGACGACACCCTCGCGTGGGGACCCATCGCACTCTGGATGTGCGAAGCCACCCAACCACCGCGCGGGGGAAACAGGCACAACTACGTGAAAGGGGAGGCCCACGGAGCGCGCCTCATTTACCCTCGGGTCCTGAGCCTCCTCATCCGCATGGACTGGTGCGCCCCCACAGAAGCTGCTTCCAGGTGCCGTGCCCTCCCACACGCCTATGGCATGGGTGACTGCGCGCACGCCCTCCACATTGCTGGCTACGATCATCCAGATCTCCGTGAGGCGGCTGAAGCTCACGACAGGAAGCTAGCACCAGGCGCAGATCAACCATCGCGGCAGCATGGCCACCACCGCAGGCGCTATACTCGCCAGAAGCGGCGCGAGCATGGGCCAAACAGCACTACGACACGGAAGCAGCCACCAGGGACGACCCTACTCAGCCTCGACCACGCGTCTCGCTCCACATACTCCAGCTGGACCCGAAACCACTCATCGACCTGGTGTACACGGGCTTGCAAGCTGTCCCCGTGCGGGGGCACCCTGACGCACACGGGTCGCGCCCCAGCGGCTCCAGCCCTGGGGCCGCGTCGGACCCACCACGCACGCACAAGTCAGGCACAGCCTTAGCCCGCAGTCCAGACCCCTCATCGACGTCATCTGGAGTCGACGAACGCCGTACACCATCCCTCATCAGCGCGGCCGCCGCCCTCGCCCGAGGCCGCGCCCGTGCGCGACGATCTGCCTCTCGCTCGTCACGACAGAGCGACGGGAACTCCACCTCCGACAACAGCGGCATCGAGACGTGGGAGCACATTGTGACGGAGGAGGAGCCGACTGCCTACCACGTCCTCGCCTACCACGTGCGTGATGTGCGGTCCCGTGTCACCGCCCCTGGCATCGAGGTCTGGCTCGACCCTGGTGATCACCACGATGGCGCCTACTTACCGTGGGGGACGACAGTCATGGGCTACCGCGTCATTGACCCTACGGTGGACGGGCGTGACGGCTGGGTCATCCTCCATCATGATCACGGCGACACCACTACTAAGCTCTGGCACCGACCCAAGTCCACGTTAAGGGGGACGACTCCTGGCGCACCGTCATGGTACCAGCGGATATGGGGCCCCAGTGGATCAGGTGCCATGCCGAGGACGCACGCCTCCCCGCCGAGGTAGTCCGCACTACAGGCCAATCCTGATTTGCTGACGTCTGGCCCTTGTGGGATCGCCCGAGACCCCACCCAGACGACCCAGGCACAAACGAGCATGCGCTACCGCCCTTACCAGGACGCTGGTCTTGCCTACAGTGTCGATTCCAATGCTGCCAATATTGCGCGGCACGCCGCAACACACAGCTTGGCACCTCGGGCCAACCAACGTGCCCAGACTGCGGCCGCAGCGGACTGCGTACACTTATGGACTGGTCCACGGACTACTCGTGCAACAGTTGGACGTGTGCATACAGCACCAATAAGAGGGACTCTGACACATGCTGCCTGTCCAGCAGGTGTCCCCACCCTCCCAGGCCACACAACCAGCTCGACGTCCGTGCCACAAGGATGCCGCCACACATCCTTGCCCGCCAATTCGGCAACGCGCCAGCCCTCCACGACCTCAAGGAACACCCCCGAGCGCCTTCAGGACCCGGGGGAGAACCTCCACAACCAGGACAAGTAGGCTACCAGGGCCAATGGTACCTCCCACCACAGCCGCGGCGTGTCCCCAGACAGGGATTGCCTGACGGCACAACGCGGCCACCTGGATTCACAGGAACGGGGATGCCCGAAGAACCTTCCCCCGACCAACCGCTTTGGAGGGAAGGCTATGTGCTCTTCAGCCCCCATCAGGCCCTCAAGGAGGAACTCACCTTCAACAAGACGGTCCGCCGACCCTTCTCCCTAGCCCTTACCAACATGTACAGGGATCGTGTCACGGTCAGGACCGTCTGCGAGTTGATCGCCGAGCGCACCCACATGACCCGCACCCGCTGGCGAGATGTGGTACTGTACTGGGACGCCGAGGGTGGTCCTGGCCTCAAGCCCTCGACTACGACATGCAACTCTGCGACGCCATGGTGAGCCGCGCCACGACCGAAGCCGAGCTAAACCACGACCGCAGCAACCGTGGTAGTTTCTGCCTCTATGGACCAGCGCACCAGCGGGCCATCAACATTACGGCGATCTCAGAGCCGCAGAACATCGACTACACGGAGCATGTGCGACGATACTCACCCGTAGGGGGGACCTACCCTGACCACGCCTTCGAGCACGTCTATCGGGGCTGGCAGCGGCCCGACGTGCCCACCACCCTCCCCGACACCCGTCCCCTCTCGAGAGCCGACTGGCAGCGCCACCAACAGCACCAGCAGCGCATCCAGCAGCGGGACCAACGTGACGCAGGACAGCAGGGCACACCACGCTACCGCTCCCCTGTGCGAGTCCCGACAGGCGGTAACACGGCCTACGACGGGGTTGCCGCCTACCACCGTGGTCCCATAGGTGCCATGCCTGCGGCTGCTGGAGCAGCCGCCTCCAGCTACGGCCAACCCCCCAACGCCAGGGTTCACCCAGCGGCCATCGGCTACTCGCGTGCACCCCTACATGCCCTAAGGGCCACCTCGCCAGTGCCAGGGTCCACGCGCGCCTGGGGCCTTTACTCAGGCCGACATGAGGGCCCCTCCAGCAACCAGCCTGCAGTGATAACCCCTGCGGCTTCAGCCCAGGGGGCTGCAACAAACCGTGGCAGGGCTTGGCGCCCCGAAGGATGGCGCGATGCGAACGTGCGCGCTTGGCAACCGCGCCAGCACACGCCCCCGCCAAACGTAGCTGCAGCACTGCGCCCTGCCCAGGCCAAACCTGCCCCACCTGAGCGGGAGAGGCAGCCGCTCACCCCGCTCGTCCTCACGCGCATCCAGGCGCATCGCAGCGCCTCCCCGAGGCACAGCGAGGGAAGCGCCCACCACGTCAGCCCCCGCCCAGACGTGGCCGAACCCGACCAGGCCACAGCCACGGCGGAAGGCGGCACAAGCGCCTCTCGCCAGCCCAGCCCATCACCCTGCGCGGCGCCGATCCGATCCCCGAGCAGGGCGGATTCTGAGCGCGCTAACGCCCAGGCGACTTCGCCACGCGACCGTCACACGGGCGGGCGCGTCCCGCGCAGCAGGACCTGCAGCCGCCACAGTTCACGCAAGGCCCCAGGGAGCTCCACGAGCTCGCCGCCTCGCGAGACTCAGGCCGACGCCCGACCACCCGAAGTGGTGCCACGCTTCGGAGCCAGCGTCATCGACCCTAGCCAGGTCGACCTCGAGCCGACGCCGTCCACGGACCACGAGCCGCAGCTGCCCACCCGCGTGATCGCCCCCATCGACGAGGCGCCAACCTTCGACCCGTTCAAGAACAAGTACCGTGTCAAGAACCTTGTGGCGGGTTTTGGCGGGGGCTCACCGCTCTCACCTCAGAATCGGGGCGGTGCCCCCGCCACCTCGGCTGCTGCCGCGGCAGCTGCGGCCCCGCGGGGAATCAGCCCTGTCCGCAACGTGGGCCTCACGGCAGCGGGCATGGACGAGGCCCAGCGTCAGCCCTCCGATCGTGCTGCTGGAGCCGTTCCACCAGATGCTGCTCATCAAGACACTGATGGGGCGGGCGTGTCACCGCAGGAGGGACCAGCGGTGGCGCGTGCGCAGTACATGCGCGGGCGTTGTGCCGCCGCCGCGCCTGGCCGCCGCCGCTGTCTCGTTTTTGTCTTTGTGTTCGGCAGGATGGATCGAGGAGTCGCCTCCCTCTCCCACTGCTGCCGTCTCACTTCTCCTCCCCTCGTCCCCAATAGTACAGGAGTGAGGAGGAATTTTCGTGACATTTTTACTAATATTTATGAACCCCCCCTGGCGCAGTGCCGACCGTGTCCCTCCTATATGGTTGGCCTGACGGCGGCTTCAGCCCCGATCAAGCTAGCCCATAGCAACGCCATGAGCTCCTACTGTGGCCAAGCCTCCTACTGGGGCGAGGGTCAAGCTGACCTTCACCGTGCGGGGCGCGCAAACCCCAGTTCCACCGATGGAGATGGGCCAGGTCGCTCCATACACCTCGTCAGCCTTAACATCACCAGTCTCTCAGCGAACTGGCCAACCATCACCGCCCTTGGTGTCGACCACAACGCCGCTGTCATAGCACTGCAGGAGACCCGACATGCCAAGCCGACCAGGCAAGCCATCGCTACTAGCGCCGCCAATCCTCTCCACGGTGGATACCACGCCAGTCTTGGGCCTGACCTTGATCTGGCGCGAGCCCAGCGCAGAGCTGCTCACGGCGGCACTGATCACACCGTTGTGGGCAACACTGGCGCCTCGGGAGGGGTCGCCATTCTCTCTAAGGATGCCATCGTCGACTCCACTGTCGACGACAATGCGCCCTGTATCGACGCCCTCAAGGCCAAGAAAAGATGGCATGAGGTCTTTCTCCCACTCTGCACTCAACACCGCCGTAGGCGGCGACGAAATAATCATGGGCCCGCGGGGATCTACATAGCGAGCCTTTACGGGATTGCTTGAGGAGACAGCACAGCTCTCTTTCGGCTCGCTGACTGTGCCGCCGCTAGGGTCGGCTCAGCACCCTACTTCATCTGCATGGACGCCAACACGAACATTGACGACAATCCACACCTTCTGCACATGTTGCAGCACGGATGGTCCAACGTCGCTGAGGGCACACCAGACCACACCATGCACACCTATGGCAATATCCCTGATTGGGACCGCGACACCAAGTGCCCCCGCACTTCGCGCATCGATTATATCATTGCCAACCAGGCGGCGCGATCCCTTGTCACCGACTTCTGCTACCTTCGCGACTTGCCTGCGAAGTCCCACGTTGGCCTGCAGGTCACGCTTGACCTCAGTCGCCTCGACCATACGGCCCGACGTCTTCTTGCCCCTACGCCCTACCCGCCCGACGAGGGAGTTCAGGAGGGGCACGAGCTGCAAGCACTTGGGACCCTCATCGCTGGGCGGTACCAGGACCGCATGGAGCAGGCCGACGCACGAGACGACGTGGAGCGCATGTTCACCCTGGCTAACGAGGCCAGTCATGAGAACCATCTCACCCGTCTACGCGATCTGCCACCTCCACCGCCCCACCACCCAAAGAAGAAGCCCCCCACATGCACGGGCTCACGCCTACGTTCGAGGATCGACCGGTTGTCCCCCGCGCGTTCCCCACCTACGGAGCTTCCACGATTCACATGAACCGACTGCGCAAGCTCCATCGGCAACTCTGCGAGCTCCGTTTCATCGGACAGAACCACCATCTTGATTGCCGTGCTATTCCCCCGTACCTCGCGCAGCGCATCGACTGCACGTGGGCCGCGGCCCGCCTCTTATGCCACAAGCTGCGCCCCACGGTTCTCCTGGAATTCCCCGAGGCCTGGGCCCCAGACGAGCCAGTGCCGCACGGGGAGCACCTTGACGTTTTGATCCAACATCTCGACTTAGAGCTGGCGCGACGCGCGAACCGTGCCAAGGCGGAACGCATCAGGATATGGGCCGAGGGCGTCCGTGAGCCAAGCGGGCGAAAGGCGGCCATATACGCACGAGCTGCTGATAGCTCGCCCACGGCATATCTCCGCACGCCTAACACTCCTGACGACACGCAA
The DNA here is from genome assembly GCA_963575745.1 of Prorocentrum cordatum. Taxonomy (NCBI): domain Eukaryota; class Dinophyceae; order Prorocentrales; family Prorocentraceae; genus Prorocentrum; species Prorocentrum cordatum. Next base: position 909,725 of record CAUYUJ010014782.1, read on the forward strand.
CTCCACTGCGACACCAACGCCTTCAAACCTGACGAAGCTTGCACGGACGACAGCGACGCAGACACCGAAGCTGGCGGCTTCAGCCCCGGCGACGGTAGTTCGCCCGACACGGACAGCGACGAAGACCACACCCGTGAACCACCACCTGCGCAAGTCCCCGACATCCTCCCTGCCAACGCCATTGTTGCTAACATCAAGGACATGCTGAAGCTCATGGTCGACACCTGGGAGCCCATCTTGGGCAGGTACCGTGCACGTGCGGGACATGATGCCGAAGCCATGCCGACGTGGGCCGACTTCTACGACGAGTACCGACAGGAGCTGCCTACGCCATCACCAGCTACCCCTTTCCACCTCACCGACGACCAACTCATCCACTTCATTCGCACCCGTTCACCGAGACGCGCGGGGGGTCTGGACGGCTGGACTACTAAGGAGGCAAAGGAGCTTCCCGACGACATTCTTCGCCTCTTCGCCAGCGTTCTACGAGCTATGCAACGCACTGGCACCATCCCAGAACCCCTCCTCCACGTCCCAAACCCGTGCCTCCGAAAAGGCCGAGGCGAACTCCAACGGACCAACGACTTCTCTCGGTGCTTTCCGTTTGGATGTACGCGTGGGAAGCACCAGCTTACCGCAGCCTCACGGAACTGGCGGAAAGGATGGACCCACGCCACAAGTTTTGGCGCTGTCCCCAAAGCTACCATTGGGGACGTCAGCACTTCTCTCGCCCTTCGCATCGAACACGCCAGAGCCCTTCTCCTTCCCTTGGCTGGAGCTGCCCTGGACCGTCAGAAGTGTTTCGACTATCTCATCACGGACATATGCCTTAACCTCGCGCTTCACGCGGGGTGTCCCCAAGACATCGTTACTGTCCGCAGAAACTTCTACAGGCGCCACAAACGTTACATCCGCATGAACGGTGCGTACTCTAAGGAACTGGCCAGGACAAACGGTCACCTCCAGGGAAGCTCTTGGTCCCTGGACGACATTAAGCTGCTCATGTGCGTCTGGACCAAGAGACAGCATCGTTACGTGCCGCGGTCACTCAGCACTACTTTTGTTGACGACAGCAACTCCACTACCCACACCGCGCCCGAGTTGCAGAAATCTCTTGATGAAACCGCCAAGTTTGATCGATTTTCTGGTCAACGCATTCATCCTGGAAAAGTGGCGGGGTGGGCGCTTACTGACGAGCTTCACACCGCCGTTACCCAGCTCACCTTGGCGGAACGGCCCTTACGCGTGGTCGACTCCTTCAAGCTCGTCGGAAGTTACATCAACGCCGAGGCAGCGCCGGCTCCAGCCGCGCTCAACCTCACGGCCACCGCTGACGCCCGTGTTCGCAGGGCGACTAGTCGCCTGCCGCGTATTGGCAAGCTCCCATCTCCGATGCGTATTAAGGCGCGGCACGCCCGCTCCCTTGCTGCCAGCGTCTGTACCACGGGCACTGACATCCAAGCCCCATCAGGCCCCGTCAAAACTGCCTACAACCATGCCCTTAAGGCGGCTATCCGCCCCAAGGGAAACAGGTGGGTCGAGTTTTGGACTCTCATGGCCGTGTGCGTCCCAGGGCACGCCCTGGAGATTGACGCCATTATGCAGCGTGAAGTCTTCCTGTGCCTGCGGCGACAGGTCAACCGCGACGCCACTCTTTGCGGCCTCGTCAGGGATCTCCAACACCATGTCCAGACCCTTTTTGGCGGAGGACCTGTTGGACGACTTGTTCAGACGCTTCAGCAGCTCCGTTGGACTTGGCCCACATTTGGCACATGTACGACGACTGGGGCTGTCAGATCAGTTGGCTGAACCTTCCCCAAAACGCCTTCCTTCACATGCTGCGCGCCTCGCAACGCAGAGCCTTTCTCAGAAAAATCAAGCCACGGCGTCATGACCTTGGTCACCTTGCTTCGGTCAGACAGGGCCTCGACCTTTTCGCCAGCACGTGGCTCGCCCGCACCAAAGGAGCTGCCAAATGCAACGCATGGCAGCTGGCGCTCCTCTTAAACTACCTGTCGGGCGGGGACCACACCCAACAGCGACGTTCTCGATCAAATACGTCCGCTGATCCCAGCCCTATTTGCCGTTACTGTGATGAGGAAGAGGAAACTCAGGAGCACACTGTGCGTGACTGCAAGTGCTGGGCCCGTGAAAGAGTCCCTCTCACCACCCTCATCAGTGACGAGCAGTGGGCACGTCTTCCTCCGCACACAAGACATTGCGGGCTCTTCGATGAGGACCCAGCCCTCCTCGATCTGCAAGCCGACCTCGCGAGGGACCCGCTACCTCAACCCATACCGCGGCCCCCGCCTGAGGGAGATCCTGCGGCTTCAGCCCAGGACTCCTACACCACTTACCTTGACCACGACACTGGTTGGACATGGGTCTACGCTGCCACGGACGGTGCATGCACCAACCAAGCCATCCCTTTGCTTGCAAGAGCGGGCTACGGCGTCTACTACGGCATCGACCACCGCATGAACTACAGTGCGCGCGTTCACGGCATCACGCAGAACGCTCAGCTTGCGGAGACCCTCGCCATTGTCCACCTCACGGCATGTGCTGAACGGCCCGTACACGTCTTCGTGGACAACCAGGCGGTGGTCGACGGCTTCCAAAGGATCATCGACGGACACTCACCTCCGCAGGGCACGTACGTGGAGTTCTGGGAAAAGGTCCACCGATGTGTCATGGCCAAGCCAAACATGTTCCGCGTAGAGAAAGTCGCTAGCCACCAGGGCGACACGGGCATCGACCTCGGGCTCATCGGGCCCATCGCGGAGGAGTTCAATCGTCAGGCTGACGCCCTCGCCACAGCGGCGGCACGTACTCATAACCTTCCAGACGACATCGTTGAAGCTGCCAAAGCACGACACCGCCAAGCGACCGTGCTCCATGGAGTCGCCGTTGCCATCTACGAGCGGAGACATCGTACTCTTCCTCTCCCACACCGCAGGGCTGGGTTCACTGCTGCAGAACTAAACAAAATGGAACCAAATCCCCTGCTGTCTGACCAGGCTCCACCCGCGGCTGGACCAGACATCCCACAAAACCCCGACGAGCTCTGGGCCGAGGCCCAACGGGGGTTATTCGACGAACAGGAGGACGACCCGTTCGGCTTTGGTGGAGGTTTGGACTTCCTGGGCGACGAGTCAGCCAGCGCCAACCCTGCCCCGGCGGGCACCCGCACGGCGCCCCCGACTCCGCCATTGAGTGCGTCAGCCCACCCACATGACAACGCCGTTCCTTTTCAAGACGCTGATGAGCAGGACGATGACCTTTTCAGCCTCGGTGGGGGATCGGACGCTTTGGACGACGGACCAGCCAACGAAAACCCCGCCCCGTCGGGAAACCTCGCAAACCCTACTGCGACGCCGTCCCCAAGAGCGTTAACGCCCACATACGATGATATCGGTCACCGCCAGGACGCCGACCACGACCCGAGTGCCCCCCGAGGATTGGGTGGCATTGAGGACGCACCGCCGACACCACACGCTGCCGACCATGCCGCCCCACCGAGTCACCAACCCTCTACGCGACCGACCTCAGCGGCCTTGCACGGCATCACGACTGGCCCCACCGCGCATACCACTCCGCCTCCCCATCGTCAGCGACCCGCGGGGGCGGCTTCAGCCCCCCCGCAGGGTACTAAACCAGACAGGCCCTCGTGCCCCACCCACGCTTCCTCCGTTGCTGAGCGAGAGGAAGCGGCTCCCCTGACCTCTCGGGGCGCGGCCCTAGCGGCTCCAGCCCTGGGGTCGCGCCGGCCCCTCCAGTCACCTTTTAACGGTGACGGACGTCAGCGTTCAGGGTCCCGCACGCCGCTAGCCCACCTGGACAGGCGTACCGAGGACCTCGCCTCTGTCTCGAGATCCTCGGCGGATGTCACTGAGCAGCCACCTCTCACCGACCGTGAAACCGAGCTGTCACAGGCTATGGCTGCCCTTCAGCAGAAGTGCTTAGCTCTCGCCGCGGACCTCGCCGCTGCCCAAGCTCGTCAAGGTCCTCTACTCCAGCGCCTCCACAGCGCTGGGCGAGCCTTCGCCGAGCTGCTCACCACCTCGCCCGATGGTGTCGTGCCGTCACTCAACATCCAAGCTATGTTGTCATCGTTCCGCGGCGCTCCACCTGGTGCCCCGCGCTGATCCTCTCCTTTCTGCCTGCCCGTGTGCACGTGTGGCTCCGCGTCCACGGTGTCAGGGCGCGGGGGCGGGGGGTGCCCCGTCACTGCGCGCCGCTCAGCGGCCAAGCGCCCAACTGGCGGTCCGCCAAGCCGCCTAGCCACGTGCCAGCACGTCGCCTTTCTTGTTGGGGCCTTCTACCTCACGCGGTCTGTCAGGTGAGATCTTCATCGTCTGTCCGCCGTCTGTAGCGTCAGTCGCACTGCGCCGGGGGAGGGGGTTTTGTAGCCCGCCCTCGTATCTTAAGGCTGCACCGCCGCAAATAGTGCTTGCGAGTTGTCGCACCGCAGTGCGCCTCGCGGACGGACCCTGGTCCGCCTACTTGTCCGATCTCTCTCTCTCTCTCTCTCTCTCTCTCTCTCTATATATATATATATATTGCCCTCTCTTTGTCTCCATCTCTCGCAATGTCGCTCAGGAAGATGCTGCACGGCGGCTGCCTGCACAGATCGGCGAAGGAGCATGGCACCGTCGGCCAGTCGGGGAGGGCGGCCGTCTCTCTCTCTCTCTCTCTCTCTCTCTCTCTCTCTCTCTCTCTCTCTCTCTCTCTTTCTCGCTGATTATATCCCTCTCCCTTCCCTAACCTCGCCTACCCCGCCTACCCTGCCTGCTTAGCAAGAGAGGTGGACATCTGGTGGTCGTCTTTCTCCATCTCCGCATTCAGGAACCGTTGCCGCCACTCAAAGCAATCGACGAGGTTGTCGAATGTCTTCTCAGCGTTCTTGCCCGCGTTGCCAGTGCTGCCCGATTGCAGCTCTACCTGCCCGCCCTCGCGCGCCCTAAGCCCGAGGCCCAGCTGGGCCCGCTCGCCCAACCGCTCTCTTGCATCCCCTGCGAGGCACGAGTAGGGGCACGCGGAAGACCTAGCCTGCAACTGACAACCGCGACGGCCACAACTACGCCTTGCCCTCGCCGCTCGACTACCAACGCAAACGTAGAAACGGGCGCGTGGAGCCAGATGGGCAACACAACGCAGATGGACTGACTCGTATAAGTCGAGGAGGCACTGACACGAGAGGTTGAGACGAAACAGAATGCACGGTATATCGCATACTTGCTCCCAATGCCCACAAGCGGATGCCTCCTGAACAGGCGGCCCAAAGGCGGCCATGAACTTGCCCCTCATCACGTCCAGGGGGTTATCGACGATGGCGACCGCCCACTCCTCACGCTTTCTGGAGCTGCGCCATGCATCCAAAGCCTGGGCCACCTGAGCCTCGCGCTTCTCTCTGAAGAGGCCGACGTCAGCACTGAATTTGACCTCTATATTGTGCTTGGTTGCGACCTGCCCCCTACCCCGTGCACCATATGATCGCTGCTCATGCGTACCCCCATGCCGATGTCATCTACCGCTGCCCTCGGCCCATCGCACTATGCCAGAGACTTGCGTAAGACACCGTCGCTCAAGCTCGCTGCTGTGATCCCCCCACAACACCCCCTCCCGCACCCCCTGAAGCTGCTCGGCACTGTGGCGCTCCATGAGCTCCCTGGTCACATCCTGAAGCGTCATCTTGTACTCCACGGCATCAGCGAGCTGCGCCTCTCAATGGAGCTCACTGAGCTGCTCATTGAAATATCTGAAGGTGCGCTGCTCGTCCATGTGTGTACTCACCCCCTTCTCGTCCTCCAGGGCGGGGGCAACCAGACAGAGCGGAGAGGTCCTGACGACCATGAGGCTCATGGGCGCGGCTGGGCCCGTGGAATCCGAGGGGGGAGTTGGCCTGACACTTGAGATGAGTCCAAAACCAGGGGGTGCAACAACTAACTAATGCCCACCGTGCCCTCCCCACCACCTACCGCGACCCGTGCTCCTCTTCCTCCTCCACCTCCTCGTCTCCATCCCCAGCTGCGTCCTCGTGGTCATCCGCGCCCCCCTCCAACCGTTCCCCCCTTTCCCTTCAGATCCTGCCATCCGTCGCCGCCGCCCCGCAATGCACCCCCCTTTCCTTGATGTCGAGCAAGAGCCACTCTGGCACGCTGACCTCAGGCTTCGTCACCAGGATGCCCATTAGCTCAGTGAAGACGCGCTGCTGAGGAGGGCGGGACACAACGAGATGCAAGCGAGCACCCTACCCTGGAGTCGCTCCACTCCCTCTGCTACTGCTTGACGACCGCACGACACCTCTACAACATCACGGTGCACACTTGCCCCCCGCCCCCACCCCCCCCACCCCATGCGCGCCTTGAACGTGGATACATATGATGCAGCCGTAGCCGTGCCATCCTTCATGACGCATACCATGACTTTACCCATGTGACAACATAAATAGCACAACAACTGAAAGCGCACGACAAAGATGAACTTGCGGCTAATCCCAGCATCAATGAGCACCGCGAACGGCGTACCCTTGAAGTGCTCGGTCTTCCCATGCTCAACCACCTGACTCATGATCTCTAAGGCAGGATCCCACGTGGTCGGCACAAGGGCGTTCATTCGGGAGATCGCGGCGTCAATGAAGGCCGAGTGAGCGGCCTCTGCGGATGGCCATGTGCCTCCAAGCTGCACTGCGGTCATGACGAGGCCGCTGATCATCTCATTTGCTGCCGCCGCAACGTCCGACATCGCCTCCCCTCTTGCAGCAGTTACCGCGCGCTGGTAAAGGCGGCGGACAATGTTACGACGCAGCCTGCATGCACGCACAGTTAGCTTGGCTCACAAGATGCGCTGACCCCAACGAGATGCCCATGAACGGACTCGACGCGGAAGGAGAGGATGAGCAACAAAGAAAATGCAGAAGCCCCGACGACACCCGCCCCCCCCCTGAAAAGGGACGGTGTAGAATGAAGTCTTCGAGCAGCCCTCCAATAGCGAGGATGCCGTCGATGCAGCAGCGGCCAGCTGCTCAATAGCATCCGCATCGGTCATGGTGCACGCCTGGTCCGCCTGGTCGCCGCGCAGGTCCAAGAGATCGCAGGCATCGGGGTCCGAGTCCCTGGGGAAACAAGCGGACGATGCTTGCTGGCACAGCGGGAGGGGGGTGAGCCGACGTGCGAGCAAGGGCAATTGCACTCATGTTGCCCGTGAACGCTACGCTACACTGAACTACTACCCTCCTCATGGATTCTTCCCCTCCTATATCAACTCCCCTCAACTCCCCTCTCTAATTTACCTTATCCTCCTGCCCCCATCCCCTCCTGAATGCACGGGCAAGCCCTCTCCCGTGAATCCGACGCCCCCCCCCCCCCCCCACTGAGAGGAGGCGGGTCATGGAGCCTCGGCTTCAACTTGCTGAAGTTGTACACGTACACCTTGAATTGGACTTTCAAGGCCGCCCAGCCTTTGCAGTCCTTGGTGCCGCTCTTGGTCGTGAGGGTCAGCTCGTCAGTCCTCCCAGGGGCCCTATCCCAAAAGCGTTTCATGCCATGCAAGGGCGCTGACGACAGAGGCTCAGACAGGGGTGACCAGGCAAGGGCGGATGGAGGGCACCGACATGGAAGGAATGCAGGCAGGATGCGGGACGGTGCCTCCCGACTGCTGGACCCAGGGGGGGGGAGGGGACTGGAGCGCGGTAGGCAAGGGCGGCAGTGCAGGAAAGGATAGGGTGGACGTGGAAAGTAGAGGGGGCTGACGGGGCGCAGGGCGATCTAGGACCTCGAAGTATCGATGCGGCCCCGCTGAGTCTCGCGAGCCGAGATACAAGGCTATGCCAAGAGGGTGCCCTTAGTCCAGCGGGGGGAGGGACCCGCCCCAAGAGCATGGAGAGCGGGGGGGCAGGATGGAAGATGCGCATTGCACGGTGGTCAGTTCACGTCGGCCCCTGCCATCCCCTGAGGGCCCTACAACCCCCCTTCCCTTCCTCATCCACGCTCCGCCTGTCTCCCTCTTCCTCCTCCTCCTCCGCCGTCCCCCCTGATAAATTACCCCCCTCCTCGGTCCACCCCGCGCCCGCCCGCTCCTTTACCCCCTCCTGAATCCTCGCGCTACATATGGCTCACCGCCAGTGGGGGGAGGGCCCTCCCACGGTGGCCCGCTTGCGCCTATGTACAAGGCACACTGCTTCAGCGACTCAAAGATGTCCGTAAGGTTAGGGTTCAGTTTCCTGAGGTACTCGATGCAATTCGCGATGTGCTGAAAGTAGTCAGTCTTCTTCCCGATATTATCATTGTCGACCAAGGCTAATGGCACCCGTTGTTTCTTCAGCTGAGGTGTTTTTTTTACTTTCGCAGGGAGCTTGCTCTTGACCGGCGTGCTTCTCTTTCGGCTGGCCTCTTCGAGCTTGGCTTGCTTCTTTTGCTCTCTCCGTTTAGTCTGTGCCACTTTTGTCTCGTGGGCCTGTGATTTCGCTTCTAGCTTCTGAATTGCTTTCTGGCGAGCGAGCTTTCGTTTCACTTCCGTGGTTTCCTGCTTCTCAACGTACTCGTCGCACATGTCTTGCAAGCGCTGGTCGGACACTGACTTGAGGAGGGGCAACCCACCTCAGGCCGCTCATGGCAATTTAATGCAGCGGCGCCTATCGGGCTGGGCCACCAAGGGGCCCCCGAGATACACTAGAAACCATTCTGGGCACGATGGGCCCCGAACGCTAAATGCTCACGCGACCGCCGAGTCGCTGAGAGGATCCCAGTACGCCCCGCCAACGGCGCGCACATAATAATCGCCGACCTACTCCCGCGCCGCCTAGCTCACCGACCCCCGCACTGACCAGCTCACCCATCCACGCACTGACGCCCTCACCTAAAGACTCACGCTCACACGGCCACCCACATGTAGCAGTAGGGTGCAAACCGCGCAAGGAAAAGACCTATGATGACACTACATGGCACACAGCTATGCAGAATGACACTGCTGCACCTCGACAGCGAAGAGACATGACGGCACCAAACTTCAAAGGGGCATGTTGGACCTAACGCATTCTCGCGCTGCAAGGAGATATGATAGCATTAAACTGCAAAGCGCAGACCTGGCAGGAGCGGGCACTCACCCCATGCCTTGTCCAAGCGGGGGCACGACAGGAGCCCTATGTCCACGATGTGCGCCGGCTTCCCATTGTTCTTGAGCACCTGTCGGGCAGCATCCCTCCTCGCTACTGCCAGCACTGCCCGCCAGCGCGCTAGACAATGAAGCGCGGGAAACAAAGCGGCAACACAGGCGTGGTCCCCATCATCCCAGCTTCCTCCTCTCCCTCCCTCCTCACGTCCATTCGAGCACTCCCACGTCCCACGTCACACTAACATGCACCAACAAGCATGCTGCCCATGCCCCTCCCCCGAATGACCCACTAACTCCTCGCAGACCCTCCCCTCATCATCATTCCTGAGCTCCAGGCACACCCTGACTAGACTGATGCGGCTGGTTTGAATGACAACCGCGCTGGCACCCGCTGCGTAGCGGCCAGCACCTTGAAGACCCTCTCGTGGGAGCCCGGGTCAAGCTTGGGCACGTCCACCTCCGTCATGACCCGAGCCTCGAGCTCATCCCAGACTGTCCGCCTGGTCTCGGGGTCTATGATCAGGGTTACAGACGTGGTCCTGAAGCTCACCGCGTTCTCGTACAAGATCGGGCCGCCGAACCACCCAGGCTTTCGAGTCTGCCCCACCCTCGCCCTGATATGGTGATCTACCGACTACCTAGCTGTGACAAGCAACTCGCCTGGACACACCGTTGGCATGAGCTCGCCTCCAGGGCCCGTCCGCTCTTCGATGTAGGCCCCCCCTGAACCTCCACATCAACTAACTCCGATCGCGCCTACCCCGGCCAGCCTTGGACCCCTCACCAGGCCCGACACCCTGAACCGACGCAGATACATGCCCCGCCAAAACCTCGACTCCAGGCCAGCAAACATGAGCACGTGCAATATGCTACACAAGCTCCGCACCCGTGCAACTATGCTACCCCCCTCCCGCCTCCACATATAGGAAACGTTTGTTGCGAAACTCTGTTGCGCCCAAGCCAGACCACGTCCATCCCCTGTTCTTGTTCTTCATCGCATCCCATCCAATCTCCAAGTCGTCTATGGCCCTTAGTTTCTCCAATACTGTGGTAACGGTGTTGGCCTTGTTCGTTTCGTTCCCGAGCTCCTTAAGGAACGCCACCAACTTCTTCGGCATATTTCGTTTGTACAGCTTGCAGTGAGCCCACCCCCGTTGCATGCTCCTCCCCTTGCAATACAATAGCATCGCGGCCAACTGCTCTGTCACCCCGCCCCAAACCTTTCTCACAGATAGGCGTGTCACATGTGCTCAGCTGACAATGTGTCGGGGCGATCGAAGCACCCATCCAGCTACACCTAGCCAATCTACTCAAGCACTCGTAAGCAAACACACAGCAAGCAAGCAACAACGCCGCACAAGGCTCCCCTATCCCCCCCCTGCCGTTGGACATTACGGTTTGTCTTCCCCGTGTCAGCCAGCCAAGCCCTCTTCATGCCCTCGGCCAAGGTAGCCCCATGTATTGCCCACCAGAATCCCTCCCCTAAGGCCGCTGACGCCGCTGACGCACTGCGCAGGTGCTAGATGGCATACCCCAGTACACGCAGACGACCTTATACCCTCTCGTCACATGCCAAAGCCAATTAGCTACCCCATGCCCTCGATGCAGATCCCCGCACATGCTCGACACCATACACCTGACAATACAAAAGGCTTTCTGACTGAAGCGCTACACGCGCGCGAGATCGGCCCAGCTTATCATGCAGGCACGACGCGCACACCCCCCACAGACACGACGCACATGGGCTCTACTGCGTTGCGACATATCTCCCCCGGCTCCCCCCATGCCCACCTCTTTGGATTCGTCTTCATGTTGAATCAACTGCGCTCCTCCTTTGTTTTCCCAGATCAATCCAAACGTCTCCACGCTGGCCTGTCTGTCACGAATACTGGCTTCATCACCTCGATCATTCCAAGGATGCCTCTCCTGCCCCGCCGCGTTCACCCGAGCAGGTGGAGGTGGTTGGATGAAGGTACGGGGGGGGGTAGACCTGGTCGGAGCAACGGTGACTGGACACCGCTGGCACTCCTGAGCCCATGCGATGTGATGTCTAGCACCTCGACCCCAGAATGTTCCCAGTAGGAGCGCTACGATCCCCCCATCTGCCCTGGCCCCCGAATCCGCCCATCTGCCCACGACTCTCGCACCGCCGCGACAACGCTGCGAAAGACACAAGACGGGCGGATAACGCTCTGGGACGATGCGCACACCCTTGACCCACGCACCCGACTCGACACGATGGATTGCGGCGAACAGCCCAGGCCGCCTGTTTCACTCGCGCTGCCCCCCCCCATCCCCACGATTGAAAACTGGCCCTTGACGGTGAGAGCCACCGTCGAGTCGGTGGAGATGACGTAGTCGTGGTCGATCTTATCCATGTACTCGATCTTGCTGAGGCCTTCGCCGTACATTTCCTGCCAGCGCGAGGGGGCGCAGTTGGGGATACAACGCAGCTGCTCGAAGAAAGCTGCGCCTAGAAGCATGAAGAGCACGGCGACGCCGACGCGCCCCTAACAAGCCTCGTCCGCTAGGGTGGAAAGATGTGGCTCCACACACTTACTCACGCACTTAACAACTTGTGTTGCGGCATAACTACTCTCGCCCATCGCGCGCACCTCCCAACACGCAATAGCACTACCTCAGTCTGAAAACAAAACCCTAGTATTAAAAAACAAAAAACACAAATAAACAACAAACAAAGTACCATTCGGGCGGCCACGATTCCGCCATGCAGCGCCATGCCCACCCAAACCTAAATTATGCATATTTTCTGCCCCCGCACCGCACACCGCAAAACGCAAACTCGGGACCACTAGGGTGCACTTAGCGAAAATTCTGTTGCTTTTTATATTATTTTTGTAATACAACAGATCAAAATGATTTTTTTGTTTGCAACTGAAGCTGCGAAAAAAATACCAAATCCGGCCTCCCCTTCACCGAACAGTGAAGGCCTCTCTCATCCAAGAGGAGCCCTTCACCAAACGGTGAAGGGGGCCCTGGCCCCTTCACCAGATGGTGAAGATATGCTAACTTTGCGAGCCCCCCCTTCACTGATCAGTGAAGGGGCCGAGCGCTTGCGCCAACGACCGTCGACTGCAAAGCAACCCCCCTTCACCATTCGCTGAAGGACCCTGGCGCCTGCATCGACGATCGACGATGATCTCGCGAACCCCCTGCGCCGAGTGCCGAAGGGCAGAGGCATGCCCCTTCACCATGTGATGAAGGGGGCACGCCCTTCCCAGAGCGATAGCCGAGGGGAACGACCTCCGCCTTCACCGATCGCTGAAGGGATGGGCGAGCGCGCCCTTCACCAATCCGTGAAGCGCGCGCTGCACCTACGCTGCCCGGCGCGAGGCTCGTCGGCGAGCGCTGGAGGACTCGCGACACCATCGGCGCAGCTGCCCCGCCCCTTCACCACTCAGCGAAGGGCCCTCCTTGCCCAAGCGCGCGCATGACATCCCCCAAGCACGGCAGACGCGCGCAGCGCTACAAGCCCACCCATCGGCGATAAGCGAAGGGCACCCCTAAGAGCCAACGCCGCGGAGTCGGGCGGGCACGCCAGCCCCCATCGCGCGCAGCGCCACTCGCGCGGCTCACGCGCGCGCAACACCACCTGCACGAGCCCATGATGCATGCCCGCGCGTCGCACCTGGAGCTGGCACACAAAAGACGCGCGAGACCGCTGGGCAAGCAAGAATCACAAATGCACACATGGGACTGCGACGCGCACGTTCACCCCCCCCCGCCCCTCGACGCGCATGAGTGCAGGGCGCGCGTGCGGCACGCGTGCAATTGCATGAACGGCACTGCCACTCGAATACATGCGCGTCGCGCCGTGCTGACCGGGCACGAAAGCGCGCGCGCCACCGACGCGCGATGTCAACGATCAATGTGGGAGTGAGCTCGAGCGCGCGAACGCGTGGAAAGGGGTGAGAGCCAGAGCAAACGCGCGCTCGCCAGAACGAAAGGGCCGAGCAAGTGCAAGAGCGCTCCTCGACCGATCTGTCATCGTGGTTGAAGCAGGCCACCTGCGCCATGAAGGCCTCCTGGGAGAGGAAGATACACCGCGCCCCTGCAAGAGTCGCGCGGGAAAGGGGCGCTGAAAGAAAGGGCAAGAAGAGGCGATGAGGTGAAGCGAAGCGCACTCGGGAGCATCGAGTCAGGCGATCCCTATGAACGCTGCTGGGGCGCAACATGTCATCGCAATGAAAGCGCGCTTGCGCGCCTGATTACCATGACAGACGTACTCGAGCATCCCATGGGCATTGCAAGGCCGATCTTCCAAGACACGCCAATAGGCAAAGAGCACATTGCACGCTGACTACCCGCGAGGAGCGAAGCGATCCCGAACGGGGGCAAGGAGAGACGGTCGAGCTGGCCAGGGACGCGAGGGCAAAGGGGAGACCGAGGAGGGCGAAGGGGAATGCAGAGGAGGGCAAAGGGGAATGCAGAGCACAGGCGAGCGCGGAGGGCAGAGGGAAGGGCGCGAGAACACGATACAAAGACTGGAGCAACCTGCCCAGGAGACGTCATGCTGAATCGGACACTGGCACACGTTAGAGGGTAGAACTACGCGCGCCGAAACGGATGGGACAAGGTGAAGGGACTCTCGGGCGAAATAACCAAGGGGCGGCGGCAGCGAGGGCACTGGGAAAAAGCAGGGGATGGGGAGGAAGATGCGCGATGAGCTCATCCTACGAAGTGGCCGAAAGGAGGGGGGAGATGAATCGCGCAGAGAGGGCGGCCATAAGTAAAGCGTGCTGAAGACGGGGGAGCTGTGACGTGACGAACGAGGCGATGGGGGTAGGAGATGGGCGACGTCACCATGAAGAGACGAACGGGGTTGCTGGTAACTTAATACATCGATGCTTTCGCCCCCCCCCCCCCCGACGAACGAGGCGATGGGGATAGGGGATGGGCGACGTCACCATGAAGAGACGAGAGGGGTTGCCTGTAACTTAATACATCGATGCTTTCGCCCCCCCCCCCCCCCCCCCCCCACCACCCACCCCCACCCCCCCCCCCCCCCCCCCCCCCCCCCCCCCCCCCCCCCCCCCCCCCCCACCCCCACACACACTCCCCCCCCCCCCCACCACTACGCAGTCCACGCCACGAGCTGGCGTCATCGCAATTCCCTAGTGTTCTGGCCTGACATGTGCGGTACACCATCTCCCATCCTCATGGAACATCCGCGTGCCCTCCTCCGTCGCACCTGACGCGCAGTCCTCATCCCCCTCTCCCTGTACCGAACGCATGCAAACGCACAAGCCTAGATGACCGCCCGCCCGCCCTGGCCCGCTACCATCCCTGGGACCCTCCCTCAGCCCCACTCAACAAATACAAAGAGAGCAGCGCTCATCGATGGTCCTCGCACTGGCACTGCGGGCCCTGCGCGCCCGCCCGCCCGCCCATGTTTGCAACGCCGCGGCGACGTCGCCAGTACTTACCAAGGCTGATGCCGAGCGGGCCAGCACGGCACCATGCTGGGACAAATTCCACATGCATACATAAACCAGGTGGCGGTGAAGTCCATTCATGGAGACCGCGAGAAGAAGTAGACCACATTCGTCCACACGGGGTGCATTGGCAAGGTCGGCCGCTCAAGGTAGGCCCGCGGCAGTGCTCAGAGAGAGCACACTGGGCAGACGAATGCGCCGAAGTCCACGTCTGATCCCATGTATACGCAGGCGCAACGATTATGCCAGATGAGTAGGCAACGCTGGCATCTGTAGAACTGCAAATCCCCACCATCGGTTGGATCGGCCAGGTCGATCCCTGCGTCCTCTGGCCCCACAATGTCACATTTCACGCATTGCCTGGGGTCGTTGTCCTTCAGGGCGAGTGGCCCCTGGAAGAAGCGCGTGTTCCTCTCCATCTGGAGGAGCAATAGCCAAGCGTCCACGGCGGGTCTCTCGTGCTTCCTCAGCGCGTACGGCTGGACCAAACCCGTGTTCCCGATGATGACCTCGACGTCCGCGTAATCGGTCTCAGGCTGCGCGAAGTGCACCATGGACATGATCCGCCCTTCCCCGTCGATTCGCACGGGCCTGGCCTTCTGCCTGGTCGGCTGCGTCCAGAGCACAAAGGAGCACGACCCGTCTGGCTTTGCAACCATGCCGATAGCACCGTAACTCATCGGCGCGCCCCTCCTCTCTTCGGCCCTTCGGTGCGCAGCCTCGAGCTCCGCCTTCGCTAGCGACTGCCTCACCAGAATCCCACCCTCATTTGCCACGCTGGCAAGAGGGGGCGTCGCTGGGGCGGCTGGCGGAGGCCCAGCGACGGGGCTGTCGCCGCCCACGGGAAGATCGGGACCATCAGGGTGCGGACCTCCATGGCCGTGGGGGCCGTGGCCGTCAGGGGACTCATCGGGGCCGTCGTCCGAGTTGACGCCCACGTCGCCGCCGTCGTCTGCAACGGGGTCGAACTCCTCTGGCTCGGGGACAATGGCGCCCTCTTCATCCAAGTTCTCCTCCGCGGGATGGCCCGCCAAATCATCGTCGCCCCCCTCGCCTTCGCCCCCGCCGACGGGGCCCTCGTACTCGCCTTCATCATCTTCCATGACATCGCCCATTGCTGCGCCGACGAAATCCTCGAGGCCATCGTCCTCGGGCTCTCCGCCCCTGCCGATCTTCGGCGGCTTCGGAACCACCTCTTGCTCCGTTTCATCGCTGAACGTGGCGCGGTCCAACGAGAGCCAGCCAAGGGTGCCCGAGCGCAGTGGCAGAGGGGCCCGTGCGCCCAACTTGTCCTTGCCCTTGCCCGCCATCGCCATCTCGCCGATGACCTCCGTCAGTGAGATGATACGGATGGGCCTGTCCAGATGGAATATGCAGTGGCCACCGCCCATCGGGCGCAGCTTGCCCGTGGCACATGAGACTTTCTGGTGGTAGCTCCAACACATCAAGAAGGCGTGACGTTCCTGGGCCGCATCGAGACCGAACGTGAACGCCTTCTCCATGTAGTTCGGCATCAACGGCCCCGCTGCGTGGGCGTACCTTGCCGCGGCCCTGATGGCGGCGTTGTAGCGCGGGAGCGCGGGCGGCGGAGGTGGAGCCGCGCCCGCGGGTTCCCTTGCAACCACCACGGGCTCAAAGCGGTCGTGGAACTCCTGCTTGGAGAAATGGTTCATGATCGCGGGGTGGAGGTCCACGCATTCGTTGGCCCGAATAGGCGTCCCGAGCTTCAGGCGGAGGCGGTCAGAGGCTAAGGGAAGGTGGAGATTCGGCGCCAGCTTGGCCATCCGCTGCAGCACCGAGTTCGCGCCTTCCAAGTCTTGCGTGTCATGCGGGAGCTTACTCCGCCAGACGAGCAAGAAGACGAACAGTTTGGCGCTGCATGGGCCCGATGCTTCCATGCCGCGCCAATCGTCCATGAACAATTCCCTGGCCTTCGCTGCGAAGCCGCCGTTGACGGTTACCAGGTCGCCCCTGTCCTTGCGCAACAACGTCCGCGCAATGGCCCTGCGGTCGCCCGAGTCTTCGTCGCAGGGTTTATCCAGGACACGGAGGAGCAGAAGTGGGAAGTCCTGTGTGCGCTTCAGAATCCTGGCCGCCCATCCCGCCAACGCCCGCAGACCCAGCGCGACGATGAGAAGTCGGGCGCGCGGTTCGGCGCCAGCAGGAAGTAGCCCCCACACAGGCGCCCACGCCCCGCCAGCGCCCTGGGCCTCGTCCGTAAAAAGGCCTTGCAGTTGGCGGTACACGCCCCCCCCCCCCCTCCATCTTCGGCCACCAGCTGTGACAGGGGAGTCTGTCCCAGGAACGCACTTGGTTCGGCTGATTTCACCTGCTTCTCGTACTCCCCCTTCTTCTTTTGCGAGGAGTACAAATACTCGGTGAGGGGCTGCTTCACGATGTAAGAGATGTGGACCATTGCCAGCCACAGCGAATCGCCTGTCATGGCCACGGCGGTCCCCCTCCAATCCCCCTGCTGCTTCCTGTACTCAGCCTCCTCGTCGTCACCAACCTTTGCCCTTCTCTTCGCCTGCGCGTCGGCCTTGGCCGCGCCCTTCGCCTTGGGCTTCGCCTCGGCTTTGGCCTTCCCCGCGGGGCCAGCCTCATCCTTGCCGAAGGCCCGCTTGAACACTGCACCGATAAAGGTCTTGGCGGATATGATCAACCTCTCCACGGCGGCGACGCTTCCCCAGCGGCCGCGCAGGGGGCGCCCTGGCATCTTCTTGAAATACCTGTGCGCCACATCGAGGCCACCCCCAGGAACGTCGATGGCGGCCTGGAAGATCCGCGTCGGGGCCCCGCACGAGCGCCACACATTCGCCACCGTCGCCACTGTGCCCCAGTAGCGTTTGCCTTCCCTCAGCGGCCCCCAGTCGAACCCCTCCGTGCGATCTAGCAGATCCTTCACGATGAGATGCAGTTGATGCATGAAACAAAACACCGCGCAAAACATTACGCGGGCGGAGGAGCCCCGCAGGTCCTCCTTGATCTGCTTCAAGGCCCACTGGTTGCCTGGTCCAGCGTCGACGCCGAACACGAAGACGGACGCGAAGAACTTCTGGTCGTCGGACGCCGACGCCCTGCTCTTCCACGTGGGGCAGTAGACGGATTGCAAGTGGGTCAGCATGAAGGCGTGAACCTCGGGGCCATTGTCTTTGGCGACAGTGAGCAAGTCTCCTGAAACCGACTGGCCCCCCACGTGCTCGGCGACGGACGCTGGGGCAACGCCCCCAGGGCAGGCCGCCGCTTCGGAGACGTCGCAGAGGGAGCTGTGGACCATGGAGACGTGGACCTTCTTTTTCTGGATGAGCTCAGAGTTTGTCCCGTCGCATTTCAGCAAGTGGATCTCCAGCTGCTGGCTCAGGTCGACGCCTTCTGGCTCGGAGTAGAAGACCTTGGATCGTATGACCTTGCCAGCAGCTGCGCGGTGTTCATAGCTCACCACTGTGTTCTTGTCCTTGACGCCCCCTTCGCCTTCACCCGTCACCATCAAGGCGGTTGCCGCAGCGGAAGCATGTCCAACGTTCCTTCTGACGGCGAGGCAGTATCCCCCGTAGGTCGTCACGTTGCGCCCTGGGCGGAAAGTGGCTTGGGCCTTCAGGGCCACGATCTCCTGGTTGGCCTCGTAGAGGTCGACCTCCAGCCCCTCGGCTTTCTGCATGTAGAACACCCTGCTCCGCCTCACCTTCCTGAGTTCTTCCTTCAGCTGGGCAACCTCCTCGTCCCGTTGTTCCAATCGAACTGCCAGGGCGCCCCTGTCCATGCGGTCGTAGGGGACGAGTGATGAGGGCTCCGCCGCAGGCGGGCGTGCAGGGATTGCGACAACGCCCTCGTCGTCGGCTGGCACGTCTTCAATGGCCCCGACCAGCCCCTGCGACGACGACGCGGCCCCAGTAGCAAGGGATGTTCTCACGTAGCGCCTCTTCTGCGTCGGCTGCCGCGAAGGCGGACCGACCATCTCATAGATCTCGTCCATGTCCTGCGCGGCGAGGCTGGACTTCGTGAAATGGTTCAGAACATCTGGGAACAAGTCCACCTCGAAAGCCCCGTCCTCCATCCTCAGGTTGTGCACGTCGGGCCGCGAGGCGGCGAGAGTCGCCGCGTGCTTCCGGACCGACTCTCTCATCCCTCTCCTGGACAAGGGGCCCGACGAGTCTGCGTGCCCGAGGATCTGCAGCACCAAAGCGGCTGCATCTCCGTACGCCACGACGCCCTTGTGGCACAGGCCGGACATCATCCTTCTGTCGATGAGGAAGTTGGCGATATCATTCTTGAGGCCATCAGACGCCATGAGGATAAAGACGTCCAGATCTCGGGGCGCGGTTTTACCAATCGTTTTCTCTGTAGCTCTACTACACGCGCACGTGCTCACTGCTAGCTTCATGCATGTATGCCATCACATGCTGGCTATGTGCCAAGTCTGCTCTCCTGCTTTCCTTCCCACTCACGACCTCTGCAGCGTTGCTTTCACGTGAATGCGCTCACTGCTGCGATGATGCAATGCTGCTCCGACGTGCTGCATATGCGGCGCGTCTGCACATATGACCTTTTACCCGTGCATTATGCACGCAACTGTTCTCTCGCCTGCTGTCATCATCTACGTGCGTCGGCCATGCGTGCTGGACCTGTGGCCCCGGGCCCTGCGGCTGTGAGAGGGATGATCGGGCAATACTACCAGTCTGATATACCCACCCCCTGTGGGATGGCGCCTGCATAGGGCGCATGGCCGCAGGACACCCAACAGAGACGCGTGCGCCTTGAGGGTCACGCACAGAGAGGAGTCTGCAGGTGTTGCCCTTGGCCTGGCCTGGGACGTCTCCCACAGCGGCAGCCATGCACGGGCGCGCTCCCGTGCGCCAGGTGCTCTCGAGGCGAAGCCCTTCTTATAATATTACTACTTCGTTACCACCAGGGTCTACAAACGCACGCATGCACAATGGTTCACCGACGCGCGCAGTCGGGTATATAGCGCACATCACGCAGTACATATAAGTAGTTACTGAGACACGCACACATAACATATAACACAAGCATGTGTCTCACAAACACAGCTGGTCATATGTATAGCGATACCCCACTTTACATCACAATGGCACATGCACTACACGCTCATATGACTCGTGGACACATACAACGCACAGTACCACGCGTGCCACACGATGCACATGGATGCGCGAGGCCCCCATCAAAGGCTTCGCCACCGAAGGGGTTCAGCGTAAAGTGCAGGCAGAGTCCCTCCTTCCTCCCTACTCTCCTCCCCTACCTTTTCCTACCCCTCCCAACACCCTCTCACCCGCTCCTCCCCTCTCCCTCATCTCCTACTCCCTCCCATTCCCCCACCTCTACATTCACCCTCCCACACCTCCCCCTCTCTTCATCACCGCCCCCTCCCTCTCCTACCACTTCCACCTTCCCCCTACGGTGAGAGGACCTTCCCCTATCGCTCTGGAATGCGAAACGGTGCTGGAGCTACGAGGACCTCCCCCCCTCACTCTGGAATGCGAAACCCCAATCCCCGCCCCCCGGCCAGAAGAGACTGGAAGATGGTCGAGGACGCCTCGACAGTGATCACGACGAAGAAGGCGCACGCGCTCGCCTGGCAGCGCCCACGCCCTCTTCTGCTGCTGACTGCACTGGGGCCCGCAAGGCCACGGCAGGTGCTGTCGCTGCTGCCGCCGTCTCCGTCATCGATGCAACAGTTTTCCCGCCCCCCTCCCCTTGATGTCCCCCGCCGCCCAATTCCCCTGATTTCGGCAATCCCCTTCGTCGCCCTCATTGTCCTGCTGCCCTCCCACCGTCGGTGACAAGTCGGGCACCGCGGCAGTCGGGCACCATGGCGAGGTGGTGCTGGGTAATGTGTGCGAGCGGTGCTGGAGGATGTTACTTGGTGGGTGGGTGTGTGTGAAGTAGTGAAGGGTGGTGCGTGAGTGCGCGTTTGGTTTGCTTGCGGATCATTGCTTGAAGTGGAATAGTATGGGCGGTGCTCGACTGCCGTGGTGCCCGACTGCCGTGGTGCCCGACTGCCGCGGTGCCCGACTGCCGCGGTGCCCTTCGAGCGTTCTAACGCCGTGGTGCACCAGTGCACGACTGCCACCCCGAGCCTCCGCCTCCGCGGGCGGCCCTTCCTCCCAGCGTCCTCCTTGTTCGTCCGTTCGTTCGAACCCCCCTCCCCCCTTCCTCCTTGAAATAGCTATAATGCATCACTTGTTCCTCCTCCCTTCCTTCCCCCCCCCTTCCTCCTTGAAATAGCTATACTACATCACAGCTCACACTTCGTGCTTTAACGGGCGCTCTCGAGCGCACGGGCTGATGCACCTGTCTGCGGTGCCAGCAAGGGGGCGCGGCTCTACGCCCACGTGAATAAAAGGCTCATACCGCTGTAAGTGGGGCCGAAAACCGACACCCGTTAGATGATTAGCTCAATGGAGGGGACCCAATCACGGTGGCATGACAGTTCAACTCCTGAGCAACTTAAACTGGCATGAGATCTACACAGACAGACGGCACTCAGGAGTTTAACGAGCTACTTCCAGCAAGTGGCAGCCGCGCGGCGAGGACGAGGATGGCCCCAAGACCCCCAAGACCCAAGGGCGAGAGGGCCGCGGGTCCTGTCCCAAGGGAGGGGCGCGGCTTGAGGGCCGCTGCTTGAGGGCCGCTGGTCGAGAGCCGCTGGTTGAGGGCCTCGGCTGCTAACGGAGAGACGCTGCTTGAGGGCCGCGGGTCCCGTCCCAAGAAGCCAGCCCTAGAGCTACGGGCAACTGCAGGCGGGGCGAGTTGACGGATGCCACCTGGAGGTTAGTGCTAGGACGATGGCCCAGGGCAGCAATGAGAAGCACACCGCGTTTCAAGTCCACCTCCCACCCCCATCGCCCCAACGTCGTCGCTACCTCCCCCAGAAGACGGTCGTCGCCATCAGCGCCGTCGCTCGGCGACACGGGCAGCGCGAGAATGCATAGGGAGGAGCGCTGGGGGAGGAGGAGGAGGAGGAGGAGGAGGAGGAGGAGGAGGAGAGGGGGTTAGGACGGCGGGAAGTGTTAGAATGCAAAGGCGGGTGACAATGAGACGAAGATGCAATCGAAGCGGGCGGCGGCGGCGCTCCTCCAGCCCGACGTGGTCAGGCAGGAACTTCTCGCCCAACGTTGCAGGCGGCCGAGCGCGCGCGCTGGCGCGGGCCCTTGGCACCCTATCCAACCTATCCAAAGCGGCTGCGCACTGAATGAGTCTACAAGGGCCCCTAAGTTCGCGCTTCGCGCTGCGCGAAGCGCGAAGCGCAAATAACTTCGCGCCGCCTCCCACCCCAGGGGAGAAGAGGAGGGCGAGGAGGAGGACGAGGAACGAGGACCGCGAAGCGCGAAGCGCGACTAACTTCGCGCCCTCGTGGGAGCCCTTGGCCTAGTTGTGGCATTCGCCACGGGCACGTGAAGGAGAGCGGCGCAAGATGAGAAGCCACATCAATAGCGAATCAGACCTGACCCTTGACAAGCTCAACAAGCGATTGCATCACGACCGTGTCCTGCGAGGAATGCATAATTTCCCGCCCCATTTCAAGCGCGTGCCCTCGATGCGACTTCGCCAGTCCGATAGCCCCTGGGCCCTGCCGTACCAATATCACCAGCTTCCCCGAGCTACGACATCGCTCACTTCCATCCCTCATCTCCGCATCCCATCCCGCACACCCTCTGTTCCCTCCCAGTCGCCATTCGCCCATTTGCACCACTCCATCCCTGCCCTCCCAACCCCCCCGCCCCGCCCCTCCCGACTGTCCATGCACTTCCCCGCAACCCTCACAACCCCGTTGGCGCCCTCACGCACCCACCTCATCTCGGCGCGCAATCCTTTCAGCGGGTGCATGCGGCGGCCGAGGGCTGCCGGCTGCCCGATGTCCAAATGTTTCCCCGTGCTGCAGGCTACTCCGGAACTGCAGCTGCAACTGCATGTCAGCGCGTCAGTCAGAATACATATGTACATATATATATATATATATATCAGTCAACGCACAATCGAGGGGCAACGTCGCCGAGGCTGTAGCTGGCTGGGGCCTGATCGACCGCCCCTTGAAAACTGAGGTCCGACAAAATGACAAGGCTCTGATCTAATGCGAGGCGCGCCCGCCCCCACCACACCACCGCGCCCCTAACAGAAGGCTGAAATCCCAGGACAGCCTTCGGACCCTGGTGGCCGGCGGCGCTGCCCCCCAAAACGCAAAGGTCAGGCACTGCCCTGCGCTCGCCAGCAAGCTCTCTGCGACTCAGGGCATGTCTGCGTGCGTGCGTGCGCGTGTCTGTCCTCTGTCCGTGTGTGCGCGCGTGAGTCTGGGCGCGCGTGCGCGCGCGACGCCACCGCCCAGGGCGCCGAATCGCGCGCCCTGCACACGCCCGAGTGCGCAGCGCCCACCTCACCGACTGGGCGGAAACTGCGGAGAGGGAGGCGAGGCGAGAGCTGCTGGAAGGGCCAAGGCATGGGCGAGGCGAGAGCTGCTCGAAGGGCCAAGCATGCCTGCACTTCCCTGGTAGCAGCAAGCATGCAGCACGCTCCACTCTAACGACCCCTTCCCCCTCCCCCTTCTCCATTCTCCATTATCCCCCCTCCTGGCCGCCTGCCATTCCACCCGCGCCCTCACAGGGCGCGCAATACACACAAGACATGACCTACTGGCGCACGAACGCGCAGCCAACGAAAGGATGCTGGCAGCAAGCGGGGGCCCAAACGCCGTGGGCGTACTTGGACCCGTCGGTCACCACGGTCAGCCCGCCGCGCAAGGGGTAGCACTCGTCCTCGATGCACCACCAGGCCAGCTCGCTCAGCGGCGTCTTCGCGTGCTGGTTGAAGGCGTACTGGCTCGGGCCCTTGTCGTTCATGTCCACCCCCGCCCCCCCCCCTCCCTCCCCGCGCGCAATGTAGAATAGATAAAGAGAGATAGCGAGATATAGGGGGAGAGGGGGGGAGTGGGAGAGAGGGGGCGAGGGAGAGGGAAACAGAGGGGCAAAGAGAAATAGAGAGAGAGAGAGAGAGAGAGAGAGAGAAAGAGAGCGTGTGAAAGTGATACATATATACGTATATATACAGCCTGGCAGGCAGATAGGCAGACAGACAGACGGAGAGAATGCGAGAGGCACAGATGGAGAGCGAGAGAGATCCAGACGGAGAGAGGAGGCGCAAGAGAAAATGAGATAGCGATAGAGAGGGGGGCAGAGAAAGCGGGGGATGATGGGTGGCCCAGAGGAAGGGGACAGCGGCCAGGAAAATGCTGAGGAGAGCCCGCAATCCATTTCCGGTTCCCCTGCTGCCCGCTCCGCCTTCCCGCTGCTCTTCCCTGGCCCGCCCAGGTTGCGCCCCGCGCATCCTCCTCCTCCAAAGCGGCCAGTCCACGCCCCCCTCATCCTCCTCCTCCATGCTCGCCTGCGCGCGAGGAATGTCGATCAGGACGCCCGCGATGATGTTTGCCGAGAAGGCGGGGGCAGAGGAGGACGAGGAGGAGGAGCACGACGACGAGGACGAGGAGGAGAATGAGGAGGAGGGCGACGATGACGAGAAGGAGGAGCAATGGAGATTGAACCTCATCGACTGCGGGGACACCCGCTTCGTCGAACGCGGCGCCCCACCTGAGGCAGTCGATCTCCGTCTGCACCTCGTCCAACCTGCTCGCCAGATATCCGATGGAGTCACCGGCCACCTCCACTGGGGCCTGGCGCTCAAACGGGGAGATCTGACGAACGGGCTGGAAGAGGCAGAGAGGGGGGCGACAGCGAGGCCCCCAAGAAATGCGCATTGGGGGAAAGAAGGGAAGAGGGGACAGAAGATACCACGGGGAGAGGGCGGGGCAGGGGGTGAAGGAAGAGGGAAGGGCGGATCAAGAGACGGGTGGAAGTTGTTTCTGCTGCCCCTGTTCGAGCCCTCTCCTCTCGCCCCCTGCTTACACCTCCTCTTCGGCATATTGGATTCTCCCGCCGTCGTCAGTTCCATTGCAGTCATATAAGTTTCTCATCCCCCTATACCTCCTGGCCTTCTTCTCGCCCCCTCGCTTCGCCCCCCCATCGCCCGTCGGCCTCTGCTGCTGCCGTAGCCCGCGCAGCCTCCCCCCAGTCCCGGCGCATGCAGCACTTCGCGCAGCGCAGGCAGCCCGAGCGGCCAGTCTTGCACACCTCGGGTCACGGGCGACGGACGGCCAGTGCTGCGCCCACCAATCGTAGGGCGGTGGCCATACACTGTCTCTCGCTCTCTCTCCCCACAACTGCTTCTGGCTCTCATCCGCTGGCTCTCATGCGCGCAGATACGCATACGCATTTTTGCATATGTACATGCGCTAGATACATGCGTGCGCGCGCGTATGTCTGCAGAGCCGCGCGCGGCGCACACTCTATATACACATACATACATATATACAAATATACATATATATACACATGTCATCGTCACATATATATATATATATATATATGTCCTGCTTTGCCATGGCACTGTCCGTCACGCCCAAATCCAAACTCGCGTTCTGGCGATCGGGGCTCTGTCTGTGCGCGTGTGCGTGCCTCTCTCTCTCTCTCTCTCTCTCTCTCTCTCTCTCTCTCTCGCTCTCTCTCTCTCTCTCTCTCTCTCTCTCTCTCTCTCTCTCTCTCTCTTTCTCTCTCTGTCTGTCTCTCCCTATCCCTCCCTTCCTCGCCCCCTCCCCCCCGTCTACCCTCCTCCATGATGCCCCCTCCCTCTCCTCGCATATGTATAAGTATGTAAGCATGGGCGCGCTCCGCTTGGACCCAGACTCACCTGGCTCGGGGCCTCGCGGCGACGAGGGCCCAATGCAGCGCGCCGAGAACCGCGCAGGGCTCGTGGGGCCCGCGCCCCAGGGGCCCCAGAGGCAAGCCATAATCCCAAGCCAAATCCAGCACGCGCGCACGCGACCAAGAAGGCCGTTCTCAAGCTGACCCACGGCCCGCGACGCCCATCCACACCCCTTTTCTCGCACATATCTTTCTTCCCCATCCTGCCTCCAACCCGCGGCGCAAGAGAAGCAAAGGCGGTTGCGGCCTGGCACGTGTCGCGGCAGGACAGCACGCCGAGCTGGCGCGCCACGGGCGGCGGTGGCGCGTGATCCGCGGCGAGCAGCGCCGCGACGTAGCCCACGGTGAAGAAGGCGTTCGTGCCGGACGCGCACTCCCCGAGCAAACGCCTGCCCCCGCTGCGCCCGCCCCAATGAACAATGATTTCCATGCACTCGATATCGAACCTAGCTCCCTAAGCACCCACCTACAAGAAGCAATGCCCCCACCCCCGCCCGCTCCCGACCCCAGCCCCCATAAGGCCCTACTCGGGTCGCACTCCGTCACCCCCTCGCCCCCCGCCCCCGCCCCGCCTGCCATGGAGCCCGTCCACGTGGCGCAGGGGGCCGAGATGCTGGAGACCGACGCGCTGTGGTGGCGCAGCGTGAGCGGGTGCCTGCACGGGCTGCCCTGGGAGCGCCTCCGCCGCGCGGGGCCCGCCCCATTCCCCCCCAGACCACAACTCGAACCCCCCCTCCCATCCTGATTATCCATGTTTCCTCATGAGCTTGTCTTGACGTCCCTATGTCATCCGTTTCTTGATTCCTACTCACTACTACGGGCCGCCCCCGATGCCCTCGGGGCTATTCGTCGTTGTCGTCCTATTCCTTCTCCTCCTCCTCCTCCTCCTTATCCTCCTTCTCCTCTTCGTTTGCGGCCCATGGCCCAACTCGAATCCCCATCCGCCCATCGCCCTCGCCGCTTTCCCCCCCGAGTCGGCCCAACCCCCTCGCGACCCCCCCCGCGCCCGCCCCCGCGGGGTGGCGCCGCCGAAGGGGGAACGCGCGATGGACGACGGAGGATAGCTCGGGGCATGGAGGGCCCCAGGAGGACGAGGACGAGGGGGGCAACGACGAGGGCTTCGGAGGGAGAAGAGAAGAGCGGCCGTAGAATGAGGGGAAAACCCCGCCGCCCTTTTCGCGCCCATGGGCCCCCCTTCCCACTCCTCGCCCTCCGCCCCATCATCTCCCGTCGTATCCTCAAGGACAGATGCCACCCCTCACCCCCCTCACAGATCTATCTTGCCTTACCCCCCCCCCCCCCCTCCCTCGCTCTGATCCCGCGCACCAAGGACGCGCGCGCCCTCCCGCCCCCCGAAGGCCCGCGCCCGGACGACGGCAGGGTTCTGAGCGAGGCCGTACTCGCCCTGGAAGATGCACCACTCCCTGAGGTACCAGGCAGCGCGGGGGGCGCGGTTGGTCACCTCGAGAAACTCGCTGGCCATCGCGGCGACGATCTCCCCCGGGGGCGGGGGCAACCCTCGCCTTGTTACTCCTCATCCCACCCCCCCGCCCGCCGCTCGTCGCTGCACTTCCCTGTCGTCCTCGCCGCCGCCCCAACCCCGATCACCATGGCCATCGCATCGCCAATCCAAGCCGCCATCACCCCTATCGTGACCATCGTCGTCACCATGATCTTCGCCGTCGCCGCTGTCGCCGCCATCATGCGCTATACCTCGTCACCGAACAATGCGCGAGACACGCATGCACAACATAATCAAATAATCTCAAGATGTAGGAAACAGACCCGTGTCCCCCGTCCCCCCGCCACCCCCGCCACCTCTTCCTGCTCCTCCCCCCCCCTCCCCTCCTCCTCCTCCTCTTCCTCCTCAGCCTTATCCTCGTCATCATCAGCATCGTCAGCATCGTCGTCATCGCCCACCCCATCCTCGTCATCATGCGCTAAACTACTGCACAGCAAAATGCAACGCATCGCAATGTCAAGGCGCATCATGTCCAGCTGCACAGCTCTCCTTCTCTCTCTCTCTCTCTCTCTCTCTCTCTCTCTCTCTCTATCTCTCTCTCTCTCTCTCGCCCTACTTCTACCTCTACATCTCCATGTGCCTGTATATCTATGTCTCTCTCTCTATATATGCATTGCTCTGTTTCGCTTTATCTTTCTCTCTCTCTCTCTCTCTCTCTCTCTTTCTTTCTCTCTCTCTCTCTCTCTCTATATCTCTCTCTCTCTCTCTCTCTCTCTCTCTCTCTCTCTCTCTCTCTCTCCCTCTCTCTCTCTCCGACCCCGTGTGGCTCTTCTCCCCCCCCCCCCTGCGCCAGACCTCCGAGCCCTTGTAGTACTTGCCGAACCTGTCCTTGCCAATGCCCCACATAGTACCTCCCCTCCCGGGCGGGCTGGGGGTGGAGAAGGGGGGCGAGGCAGCCGCGCGGGTAGACGGTGGAGAGGGGGGCCAGACAGTCACGCGGGTAGACGGTGCACGAACGTGCAAAGCGACAAGGGGTGGAAAGGGAGGGCGAGGCAGTCACGCGGGTAGACGGCGGAGAAGCATGAGCAAGGGAACGAACGCAGCCGCGGCAACACCAGAGGCAAGGCAAGGGCGCGCGAAGGCGGCAACGATGAAAGGAAGAGAGGACGCGAAGGAGCGCGGCTGAGCGCGGCGAGGGAAGGCCGAGGGGAAAAGGATGGAGGCCGACGGAGGTAAGGTAAGGGAGATATATTGCGGGGGCTCCCCATCATCACTACCTACTGGGACTGGGCCCCACTGCTACCGTTACCCCCCCCCCCCGCCGCCCTTCCAATTCCAACCCCCTTGTTGCCCTTTCTCCTCCGCCTCCGCTGACGCCAGGGGCCCCCTTCCCGAGGCGCCCTGATGAAGGTTGCGGCACTCCGCCGCCGCCGATCTCTCGCACAGGTGGACCATCTGCTTCAAGAACTCCTGGCGCGGCGGGGGCGAGCGGGGGCTGGGAGGGGGAAGTCTCGGGAGGGGCAGGGTGGATGCAATGCTGGAGGAGAAATGTGAATGTGCGAAGGAGCTGGAGGGATCGCGAGGATCAGAGGGGGCCAGGACCAGAAAGGGGAGGATCGGAGCAAGCTGGACCAGCAGGAGGAAGGCAACAAGAGGACGAGGGAGGAGGAAGACGAGGAAGGAAGACCGCGAGTCGGGATCGTTGGGGCGGGCGGTGCTCCACCTGATACCCCTCCTGCCGCTTGGTCACCCCTCCTCCTGGCCCGCGCCATCTCTCCTGCTCCCGTCTCCTGCTGGCTGATCGCTCCATCTCTCCTCCTCCTCCTCCTCCCCCTGACTCCCCAGTCCTTCGCCGCATTGTCCAGCGGGCCAACGACCCACGACACGTCGAGCGGCCGGTCATTGTCGTCGACGCCAGGCGAGCCGTAGGGGCCCGTCACCGCGTACTGAGGGGCCCGACGGGCGCGCCATCCCGATGCTCATTATCATCCTCGTCCTCGCTCTCATGCCGCTCATGCCCCCTGATTCTCCTCGCCCTCCTCATTATCATGATCATCCTCGTCCTCGCTATTGCCTTCCTCCTTATCATCACCCTCCTCCATGCCGACCCCCATGATCATCCTCGTCGTCGTCCTCGCCCTCATCATGGCCACCGTCCGCACTCCGACCCCGCCCCCGCGACCCCCGCCACTGCGTTCATCATCGTGGCCATGGCCGCCACCACCCCCGCTGCCATACGCGAGCTCCTTATCACCCCCCCTCTCCAGTCCCATCCCCCCCCCCCTCTGCACAAAAAGCGGCGCCGTGAGAGACTTAGCCATGTGGCCCGCGGAGTTGGACCACATGACAGGAATGTTGCATATGCAGTTGGTGCCCTGCTGAACGTCGCCACAGCGGCCGCATGCGCGGGCCCCCTCTCTGCTCAGCCTGGAGGGGGGCGCGGGCCACTGGGAGGGAGGATCAGTTCAAGGAGGAGGCCCAATATGAGGAGGAGTAGTAGGTCATGAGGAAGCCGATCGCTTGGAGGACCGCCAGGGCGCCAGGATGCGGCGACGAAAAGCATGGGAGTGGAGATGGAGAGGGGGCGGGGCGAGGAGGAGGGATGATCATGATAAGGAGGGAGGGCCGATGACCACAAGGGAGGGTTGCACAATAATGATGTCGGGCGAGGGTTGGGTTGATGAAGGGTGGAGCTGGGATATTACTGTAAACTACCTCGTTTTGGTCATCGATCCTTCTCCTGCTCTTCCATCGCGTCCACGCGGTCCTTCCCCACCTTCCTGAGTTCCCTTCTTCTGGCTCCTCCATCTTCCCCATCACTCGCCATCATCTTCGTCTCCCTATCACTCGCCATCATCTTCTGGCTCCTCCATCCCCCATCCCCCCCATCACTCGCCATCATCTTCGTCTCCCTGATCTTCCCATCCTCTGGCTCCTCTCCTCTGGCTCCTCCTTCCTCCCCATCCTTCTCCCTGATCTTCGCTCGCCCCCTGATCCTCCCTCCTATCGTGCGTTTCACGCGGCGCGCCTGCGGCGCTTGGCCGCGGCCGCCGCCGCCGCCTTGGCGGGGGGCGCTGCCGCAGGCGGCGCCGCGGCCGCCGCCGCCGCCGCCGCGGCGGGGGGCGCTGCCGCTGGCGGCGCCGCGGCCGCCGCCGCCGCCGCGGCGGGGGGCGCTGCCGCCGGCGGCGCCACGGCCGCCGCCGCCGCCGCGGCGGGGGGCGCTGCCGCCGGCGGCGCCACGGCCGCCGCCGCCGCCGCGCGGGCCGCCGCCGCCGCGCCACCCCACGGCATCGAGAAGCGAGAAGGGGGAGAGCGAGAGGCGAGAGCGAGGAAGGGGGGCGCACTTGGACCAGAGGCCTTCAGGCAATGCGCAGGCTGGGGAAGGAGAAGCACGTTCAAGATGGATGTGGGAAGAGCAAGGAGGACATAACGATGAAAGAAAGAAGGAGACAGCGTTGATACCCTAATGTGGGAAGGGGGAGAGAGGGATGCTGACAAATAGTATGACGGGTGGAGATTGGAGGAATCGAGAAGCGCGCGGGCAGGAAGCAGGGGAGACATCGGAGGAGGAGGAAATAATGAAGGAAAGGAGGCTGAGGAGGATAGCTTTTGAAATGGAGTCGGCGCCAGGGCGATGAGATGGCTGGCTTGGGGGATAGCAAGCTGATAAGGGAAAAAGGAGGGATACGAGGCTGAGGAGGGAGTTTTTTTTATATAGAGGGATACCAGGCAGATGATGTTGTTGCTGCTTGCGCAGGCGGCCATGGCTCTAGTGATGCAATCGTTTTGGGGGGCAAGAACAAACCTGAATACCTCTGGGGGGGGGGGTCTAGCACGTGTACATGCGGAAAGGGCCGTCCGCCGGACATAATTCACACGTCACCAACCCCGCCGTTTCAACATCCTCACCCCCCGGCTTTACGCCCCGTTTTGCACGGGGCCCCTGGTGCCCTCCAGACCTCGCGAGGGGCGCTCTGGGGGCCGCCTGGGCCGCCTGGAAAATCCCGGGGGCACATTGGGCCCCGGGCACTTCTAGCGCGCCCAGTGGCGCAGCAATCCGCGCGGGAGGGCGGGCGCCCCCCGCCGCCCCGCTCCGCAATCTGGAACGGCCGTCGGCCAAAGAATGGTGACGCTGCAATTCTTCCAGAGATGCCACGCGCTGCGCGCGCGTGAATGTTCGGCCCGCGCCCCAAGACCTCTCTACGCTCGGGCCGACTGGCCCGTCCATGCACTGTCGCATTGCGGCGGCAAGTTGCGCCGCCGGTGCCAGCGGCGCAGCGCGGCGCGCAGGTTCGCGGTGGATGACCAAGACTGGCCGCCCATCTGGGCAGGCGGCAGCATGAATTTCACTCCCGAGTCGCGCGGCAACAGCGACATCCCTGCAGACTATTCGCAAGAATCTACGCCAGCGCGCAGGGAGCTGCCGCGCCGCTGCTTGGCGCTTCCCTCCAGGGCTGCTCGGGGGAAAATGTGGATTGTCGATGCGGCCTCACTGCGGCGCGCGCGCCCCCTGTTCCACGGAGCTGCTCTCGCGAACTCGGGGCGCGAGATCGGCGCCCTCGCTCAGTTGCCGGCGCGCCTGGCGCGCCCGCCGGCGGGGCGCGAACCTGCCCAGGCCGCGGCGCGGGGGCTCCTGCAAGCCCGCGCGACGAGCTAGAATGCCAGAGCGCATCGCTCGGGCGAGTCTCCTCCGCGGGCGCCGGGGGGGCCTGCGAGGAACGGCGCGGGGCCCCTGGGCGCGCGGTGGCCTCTCAGCTGGCGACCCGGGGCGATCGGAACCGTCGCGGCGCGGGCGGGCGGGGCCGAAGCGCTGGCGGCGCGCGGGCCCTGACGGCCCCGGGCCGCGCGCAGCGCCGCGGCGGCCCCTCCCCGACGACCGACTGGCGGGGGGGGGCGCGGCAACGAGGGTGCATCTCTTGCCGCCGGAGAGACGCGCAAATTCGCGCATCGCGCGCTTTTTTTGCGCAGTCTCGGCGGTCGCCAGCCGCCTTGGGCCCGAGCCCCCCCGCGACTTTGCCCGCGGCGCGCGTGGGCCCAGCGACGCGCGCAGCGACGAGAGCGCCGCGCCTCCAGCCAGAGTGTCGAAAGAATGAACAACGCGTCATGTGCAAAGTCTTCTCGACGCCATGGCCGCCCGCGCCGCGCCCCAGCGCTGGCGACTTGTCTGGCCCGCGACGTCGGTCACGAATGGCGCGTGACGCGCGCGCCCGGCAACCGCCGCCCGCGCCCGCCGACGATCCCCGGGCGCGGCCGCGCAGGGAGGGGGGCGGGCGGGGCGGGGCGGGCGGGCGAGGGTAGCAGGGGAAGGGTAGGAAGGCAGCGCGATGAGACGAGCAGAGGGTGACGCGACGACTTGCGCATGTCACTGCGAGCGCGTCGGGCGCGGCCTCGGACTGGGCCGCGGCGACCAGCCCAATGCGCGCCTGCGAAAAAAGCAAGCTCGCGGCGGGAAAATCGGCGCAGGCGCTGGGAGCGACCCGGCAGAGACTTCGCAGGCGAACGCATCGACTAGATCCCACGTCCCGGACAATGGCGTTGGAGAAAACAGAAAACTTGCAGAGCGGTAAGTGTACCCGGAAAAACGGCCATTGACTGGGGGCGGGCGCCGACTCGCGGGGGTCAGCGGCCTCGGGCGCAGTCCACTGCCCAGCGCTCGTCGTCCCTGATCCTGCCTGCCCCCTTGCAGCATGGGCAAGTGAGCGCGCGGCGGTTGCCGGGGGACGTGCGCGCCGAGAAATTACGCTTCACCGCTCCGCGGTTCGAGCACCAGCTGATGCGGCGCACCACGGGCATGAGGGCCGCGATCGCCCCCGGTTTGGCTTTGCTTTTCTTCCGTAAGCCAAGCCTCGATTGTAAGGGCACCAGGGTTATCGACGGCAAAAGTAATGCAGCGCGAAAACCAAATGGTCGGCCTCATTCTTCCTGGCGGCTCTCTTGGAAGCCGCCGCGGCGGTCGCAGCTTTCGTCTCCAAGGCGACGGACCCCATGACCAAATCGATTTCAAATTCACAGAGCAGCAGTCGAGCGCCACCGCGGCAGATGGTTGGATGCATCGTCGCTTAAAACTTGTGACGCATTCTTCAACGTGCAGCATTAAAGCCAACTCCTGGGCAACGTGTGCTTGCACGGTGCCGATCTTGAGCGAATCTTGATAAATGGCGCAGCGTACAACGCCGAAGTGCCCCGGGCCGAAGCGCGAACAACTTGGTCGCTGCTCTTAGCGCGCGCGCCAACGTACGCCTGCAGCCAGTCGCCCCCGCCCGGTTCGGAGAATCGCAGCTGTTTCCACGTGGTCTGGGCCGTGTGGCGCAAGGCTGCGCTGTTCCTAAACGCGGAAAGCTCCGAACTAGCTGGGTGAGCGGCGTCCAAGGGTTAAGTGGTTGCCATGGGATCTTGTGGGTCAACAGCGGACTCATTGACGGACTCCTCTTCCAGGCCGGTGTCGATCACGATCGCAAACCAAGCCCGCCTGATCTGGTTGAGGCCGAGCTCGCGCAGCACCTTGCGAAACGGAAGCTCCGCGTCTGCTTGGGCGTGGAATTCCGGGATCCAGGCTGCCCTCGGAAGACTCTCTCCAACGGCGCGATTGGCAGCGACGCCGATGTTTCCGACGACGGCGATATCCTGGGCGATCTCGGCGAGCAACGCTGCGTTGATGGTACCTTGCGGGGCGCAAGCAGCCGCAATCGCCTCGGCGGACGAAGGACCCCGACGCGGTCCTCGGTCGCCATCCCCCTGGCGGGACGGCGGGATGGTGGAGCAGCCGAACCGAAATGCGATCAATGAGAACCTCCCGGTGCATTGCAAGGCACGGTCAATTTTTGGGCCGGGCGAAAGTGGGGATAGCAAAGGGGTCACGTAGCTGATTTCCCCAGCGCCTCCCGGCGAACGGAGGCGCCCGTGTATCGAGGAATGGGCCCGGCGGCAGGGCCGCAACCGGCTGCTTGCAGCAGGTGTCGTGCCCCCCCATTCCCTGTCCCCCCCTTTCGATCGGCCGGAAGTTTGGAAAGCAAAGGGGGAACTGCTGAGTATTCAAAGTTTGAACAACAAGAGTGTTCCGGCCATGAACCAAGAACAGACTCCTTGGAACAGGGCGCCTGCGCGCGAGACGAATCCATCGAAACGCACAAAGAAACAACGATCAAAAAACGAACCGAGACCCGCGACCCCGCAGAAACCCATTTCCCGAGCGCGCGACCCCCTTAAATATGACGCCATCGCTAACCAGTTCCCCTTGCCCGGGTCCCTGGTCATACCCGAAGAATATGCCGGAAGGCATCCCTAGGCGACGAAGCCCCCAAGAACTTCGCCACGCCCCTTCCTGGGCGCCCCCTGGGCGGCGGGCGGAGGGTCCTCGTGGTCGACGTGCACCACCTTCGGGGGGTCCGCAAGCAAAGACTCTCTGATGAACCAGGACCGCCGGCGCGCACACGCAGCCGCGGCCGCGGGCCGAAGCATGGCCCACGGCTCGCTTTTCTGCAGCCCGGAGTCCAGGGAGTTGCATGTTTGTGCAGAAACGAACGCTTTCGCCGGCCCGAAAAATGCCTCAGAAAGATTAGGTCGGGAGTTCCAATCCTGATTTCTGCTGTTTTTTTCGCGACGTTAGATCCCAAGGCGAGAAGTCACGAGCGGCCAACGTATCCATGTCCACGCCTTCCTGGTCTGTGTTCCGGGGTGCGATCCTCGGATACGCGGTCGCACGGGTACGTTCCGCGCGGGGCATCCGTGAACAAACTGTCTGTATCCGTAGGTTCGCGGCCCGAAGGCCTGGCCCGCCAGGCAGCGGGTACGGATGTTGTCCGCCCACCAAGAATAACCCAAGACATGGGTCGCATCATCACTCATGCCGTGCTTTCTCAAGTGGATCTGGCAAAACTTCAAATTCCGACGTTTACAGCAAGGGACCAAATTCTAAACCGAGAAATTGTTTAGCGGTCCGGGGGCCCAGCGAGGGCCCCCTGTGCCGAAGAGTGCCCGAAAAACCGTGGCAACTGTTTAGAATGGTATGACTTCGACAACCCGCGGCCCAAGAAGTATTGTCCGTTCCCCTGGGGACACTTCTCGCCCCAGCCTCATTTCTAAGGGTCCAAGGGTAGAGGACGGGCCCCAAGAGGCCGATACCTATGAAACATGCACGCCAATAACTGTGACACATGCATGCATGCATGCATGCATGCATGCATGCATGCATGCATGTATGTATGTATGTATGTATGTATGTGTACATGGATGTGTATATATATTTATGCATGTATGTATGTATGTATGTATGTATGTATGTATGTATGTGTGTATGTATGTGTGTATGTATGTATGTATGTGTGTATGAATGTGTGTATGTATGTATGTACGTACGTACGTACATACGTACGTATGTATGTATGCATGTTTGTGTGAAAGAATGAGTGTGTATGCATGAATATGTATGTATGAATGTGTATGTATGTATGCATGTATGTGTGCATGTACGTATGTATGAGTGTAGGTATGGGTGGATGGATGTATTTATGCTTGCATATGTATATACACACCATGGCGAAACACTCAGACATACGCAGTTGCAAATACCGTCTTTGAGAGAACTGTCTTCGGTGGAGCTCCCTATTGACAGGAAGCGCGCGGAAGGTACGCCGCAATGGGGCGTGGCCGCCATTCGGGCGCTGCCGCTGGGGCCTTCCGAAGAGCTCCCTGTGGGCGCGCGAATCGTATGCAGGGTGTGCACAATTCGACGGGGGGTGGCATGCGAACCATGCCACTGGGGCCTTCGGTGGAGCCCCCTATAGAGCCACGAAAAGTGTATGGGTGTGCCAGACTGGAAGGGGAACGGCAAGCAAACCATGCCACTGGTGCCTTCGGTGGAGCTCCTTATGGGGCCACGAAGCGTGTGAGGGTTGTGCCAAAGTTGAGGGGGGGCGGCATGCGAACCATGCCACTGGGGCCTTCGGTTGAGCCCCCATGGGGCCACGAAACTTGAAGGGTGGCGGCATGCGAACCATGCCACTGGGGCCCCCCTTGATGGGGCCACGAAAGGTGTGGGGTGTGTACCAAAGTGGAAGGGGGGGCGGCATGCGAACCATGTCACTGTCCGTGAGGCCTTCATAGGGGGCCACGAAACGTGTGGGGAGTGTGCCGAAGTGGAGGGGGGGTGGCATGCGAACCATGCCACCTGGGCCCTAGGTGGAGCTCCCTTTGGGGCCACAAAACGTGTGAGAGGTGTGCCACAGTAAGGAGGGGGACGGGAGGAGTGAGGAGGGGGAGGAGAAGGAGAAGAGGAGAAGGAGACGCGGGGACTATCTCTTCGCAGCGAGGACCCCACACCCAATCATTGCACTGCCAGAATGAGTGCGAAATGTGGACCGACGGCCCAAAATCAGGACACACAGTTCTACGGCACCGGCCAGGAGGCCTGCACCGCCCCTTTCTGTCAAATCATACAATGAATTTCTAAGGAACGGCTGAGCCCCTTTTTGGAGGCGTTCCCTCGTCGCTGCCTCCCGATCTGAAAAGTGACCGCTCCCCTGCCCAGGAACGCTGAGGGAGATCTCTGGCAAAATAGCCAGAGAACGCAAGCCACCACCGAGTCCCTTCCGAACCCGAGCTGGGCCTTCTTGCAGCCCCAAGACTCACGACTGTCTCGTCGGTTGGCGGCGCGCAGAGGGGTGCAGGAACATGGGGCAAAACTTCTTAGAATGGGGCCGCTTAGTTATGGTCGGTTCGTGCGGCGTCGGCACGCGCGAAAATTTTTGACACACACCGCGTCAATCGTTCAACCTGGAATCGATCGCGGCCCCGATCGTTCAAGGTTGAAATCCGTCGGGTCCAGTGGCGTCTCCGTGTACCTCAGTGCCTCCGAGTCGCAGAATCCAACCTTGAACGCCTTCGCTGGCGTCCCCGGCGCGCAAACGCATCGTAACCCTACCGGACGTCTGCAAACAAGACCGCGACTTCTCAGAAACGGCCTCCTTCTAAGAAACCTCCCCCCCTCCCTCATACGGTGGGTTCGTGCGGCGTCGGCGCGCGCGAAGGTTTTTGACACTGCTTCGATCGTTCAATCTGGAACCGATCGCGGCCCCAAGTGTTCAAAACTTGATTCCGTTGGGCCGCGTGGCTCTATCCTGTCCCTCGGTGCCTTCCGCGTCGTTCTATCATGCGGAGTTCAACCTTGAACGCCTGCGCTGGCGTCGTTGGCGAACCATCGCCGCATGAACCTACCGTACCCCCCTCTGCGCGCGGCTGAATCGGGGATCTGGGACCCTGGTTTCCAGAGTCCGTAGCTTCAGGGGGCCCGACACCTCGCCCTCGTCGCCCTCCCGGAAGGCGGGGAACCGCCGCCCATCGAGGACGCGCACGCGGGCCCCCGGCACGAAGGCCGCGCCGCCCCCGGGGTCCTTCGCTCCGCCGCACCGAGGGGGCTCCTGCGGGGGCTTCCACTTGGATCAGGGCAGGAGTTGCTGAGGGAATACAAATCAGAAGGCTTGCACCAGACAGTGCGCTAGCAGAGATAAAAATGGGAAACCTTGCACTACCTGTGCCACAATCGCACGCCAGACGCCCAAGCTCGCGCTGCACCGCCCTCCGGACCGAAGTAATCAGCAAAGCGAGCGGCGGAGCTGGCCACACGCAGACAACTGTTCATTACCGTGTTGCCCCAATTCTGTCGGGGTCGGCCTCTCGTCCGAGCTCCAGATGGCGCTCGTATGTCAATGCTTCCAAATTCAAACAAAAATATTCGCACCGGGCTATGTGCTGGGGCATCTCGCAAGCCTGCCTATCAAGAGCATCTGCTGTTTGCAGATTCGCAAAGGGAATGCCAAGGGGGAGGCATAAGCGGATGATGAGGTGAGGGGGTGGGGAACCTGAGGATTCGCAGAGTTATGCAGGTCCTCCCCCCGTCCTCCGATTGATTTCCTATTCCCTGGGGGAGGAGAGGAAGGACGAGTTGGATCAGTATAGCGTATAGCTGTCGTCCTCCGAGCTTCGGAGGGCACGGCCACCACCGACGACGGCGAGCACCGACCTTCAAATGTAACGACAAAGAAACAAAAGACCCTGACATCCCCTGGGTTGTTTTCTGGCATCTCCTCCTCCTCCCCCTCCATCCTGTTTGCTTATCCGCCAACGCCACCCCAACATCCCGGCTCATCATAGAGCAAAATTGTGCGGCGACGAACCCGGCGTTGGTTCATGACACCGCGTGGATCTTTCAACCTTGAACGATCGCGGCTTCAAGATAGGGCATATCAGTCGACATCGGCCGCTTCCGGGCCAAAGGCGGCGTTCAACCTTGAACGCCCGTGCTAGGGTCGCCTCCGCGTCAACGTGGCGCAAACCCACCGCGCTGTGCTGTTTTCTGACACTCCCCTAGTCTGCGAAGGGCCCGGGGAGGCCCAGCACATAGAGTAGCATCAAGACCCGTCTGCGTCATGGCGAAGATGCGCCGTCAGAGCTAGCGACTCTTCACGAAAACGCCAGTTCGCAGCCCTGACGCATCTCCCTCCCCCTTCCTGGTAACGCCACGATCCGCCCAGCGCCGTCTGGGAAGTAGCCGTCCCCAAACGGTTCTGGGGCAAATCGCGAATTTACCGGCCACCTCCTCCCATTCCCTTCCTCCTCACGCCCCTCAGGGAATGAAGAATTTGCCTGGCGAAGAAACCAACCATGTGCAGTTGTGAGTACCGCAGTGATGGGTATCGTCTTCAGTGGAGCCTCCTGTAGGGCCACGAGACGCTGTACTGGGTGGGGGTGACGCCTGCGGGCGGCAGAGCTGGGACCTTCGGTGGAGCTCCCTATGGTGTGGGGCCACGACTGTGCGCCCGCGCCCCCGCGGTGGGGGCGATCTGGACGCCTGCGGAAGGCCTCTCGACGGGAAGCACCACAAGGCCTCAAGATCTCCAAGATCCTACGGAGACTGCCTGAAGCCTCAAGCCGACATTAAGAAACAAGTCTGGGGAGGTCTTCGCAAGCGCGATGAAGAGCTACAAAGCCCCATTAGGGGGAGAACATAAAACCGGATAAGACCAAAGGCTCAGGGTGAAACCACATTGTACAAGATGAAGAAATAACGA
Organism: Prorocentrum cordatum; assembly: GCA_963575745.1. Classification (NCBI taxonomy): domain Eukaryota; class Dinophyceae; order Prorocentrales; family Prorocentraceae; genus Prorocentrum; species Prorocentrum cordatum. The sequence goes on from CAUYUJ010014782.1 coordinate 948,588, forward strand.
AATATATTAAACCGCATGAAGCGGGACTTGGCCGGATTGTGCAGTGTCCCGGCAACGAGCGTCGCAGCAAACGCCATGAGAGCGCTTCCGGATACACCTAGTTACACCCAGTTACACCCAGTTACACCTAGTTACACCTAGTTACACCTAGTTACACCTAGTTACGCCCAGTTACACCTAGTTACACCTAGTTACACCTAGTTACACCTAGTTACGCCCAGTTACACCTAGTTACACCTAGTTACACCTAGTTACACCTAGTTACCCTCAGTTTCCCTCAGCTACCCGAGTTAAGGCATGACGCAATCAGTCTGAATCGGAGTGCAGGCATTCGAACCTGGAACCTCGGTCCTCGATCCTCGCCTCGGTCATCGATCCTATCCTCGGTCCTCGATCCTGGCTTCATTTTTCAAGACAACCTCGCCGACACATCGGCGATACATCGGCGATACATCGCCGATGCATCGGCGACATCGGCGATGCATCGACGACGCCAGCGCGGAGAAAATCGAGCTCCACATCGGGCCGCATCGCCGATGCATCGACGATGCGGCACGATCCTCCAACCCCATCTGCTCGGACCCAGGGGGGCCAAGAAGAGGGGGTGGTGCGCATTGGGGCCAAAAGCATGGGGCGCGGACGAGCGGGGGCCTTGGAGCGTGTTGAACAAAGAAGCAGAAGAAGGAAAACAAAAAGGTTAATACTAACAATGTCAATACCAATGATAAGAGTGATACGAATGATACGAATTATACGAACATAATGATTATACTCATACTCTGATGATCATAGACATCACAACAACTGATAATACGCATAGAAAAATACATATGATACGAATAGGAATGCGAATACGAATGCGAGTACAAATACGAATGCGAAGAGCATTCATGATAACAAGAAAACAATACCAAATACAACATAACAATAAACAATGGTAACCATCAGTGCTATGACGAAGAGGGCGAATAATACGAATAAGAAAAAATAATAATGTAAATACAGGAAAATCATAATAAGAAAAAGAAGAGGAAGAGGAATAAGGAGAAGACGAAAAAGAAGAAGAGGAAGAGGAGGAGGAGGAGGAAACATAAGAAGAAAAAGAAGTCACAGTCCTGACCCCCTGTCGGGCGCCTGGTGTTTTCAGGACGCCACACCCGGTCTCCGGCGGCCTCTCAAGGGACGATCCAGGCACACTTGGGGGGCCGCTCCTGGCGAGGCGCGGCTGCGGCTGAGCATCCGGAGGCTGGCAAAACCCCAGTGAGCCCACGTAAACGCCAGCAAAAAACCTCCCTGGACGAAGCCCTACACCTTGCGAGTGATGGGAAACGAAATTTTCCTTCAAAAACCGCACTCGATGAACCACAATAGCGTTTCCCATAACTCTAAGCTATGGGAACCGCAATCCCGGACGACTGCCGCCCTGTAGTCCCTCTCTGGCGCCCCCGATGATGCCTCGATTGCGCCTGGAAATCTGGGCCCCTCCCGTTTCTGTCGGCCCCTCGGACCCCTCATGTTGGCGGTCTCGGAAACCTTGAACCCAAAATTGTTTTCATCTTTTGGGGGGACATCTTCTACTTCCGACGACCTTCCGCTGCCTTCCGCCGAGGAAGATATGACAACTCATTCGACCCTTGAAGGCAAGGCCCTTTCTGATACGCCCAATGCGGCGTTTGCAGCCTGCCGGATAGTTCTCTGGAAAACCTGGCCTCGTGGCGACAAGGACGCGCTGGCAGTCCCAGCCAAGGCCCAAAACCGCCAAGAAGCCTACGGCCAAGGACTTTTGCTGAGCGTGTCGCAGCGGCGCCCCTGGCGGCACGCTATGCCTTGGCGAGCTGATAGCGTGTCGCTCCGCTCCGCGGGGCGGGAGGCTGGCAGGAGCTCGAGGAGATGACGCTGTGCGCTGTGGGACCGGATCGTGCTCAGCACGCGGCGCCGCAGCGTGGTGAGCCAGAACCGGCGGCGCCACACGCCTCCTCCTCCTCCTCCTCCTCCTCCTCCTCCTCCTCCTCCTCCTCCTCCTCCTCCCCCCCCTCCTCCTCCTCCTCCTCCTCCTCCTCCTCCTCCCCCTCCTCCTCCTCATCCCCCTCACCATCACCACCACCACCACCATCCTCCTCCTCCTCCTCTTCCTCTTCCTCGTTGTCTTCGACCCATCATGTTGTTCACCCCCGCTGTCCGTCGCAATCATATTCACCTCCTCGTCGTCATACGCATCGCCATCATCATCAGCATCATCATCATCAGCATCATCATCATCACCATCATCATCATCATCATGAGGTCGCGACCCCGGAAAGCCTGACGCCCCGAAGCACGAGGGGAGGAGGAGGAACAACAACAACAGGAAGAAGACACGAATAAGGGAGGGGGGCGGAAGGAGCATGAGGGAGGCAGAGCAGCGAGGAAGGATGGCGGAAGAAGATGGGAAAGGAGGGGGCGAAGGGAGGTGTTGACACAGGGGCGCCGAAGTCCCCCGCAGTTTTCCCTCAGTTTCGTCTCAGGTTCTTGCGTCAGAAAGAGGTTGCAGTTGTAGGGTACCAAGCCGCAAACGCAGTGCCAGGAAAGCTAAATGCAACCGAGAGGAAACTGAGCGCAACTGACGGAAACTGATAGGAGGGGGCGAAGGGAGGTGTTGACAAAGGGGCGCCGCTGTCCCCCTCAGTTTTCCCTCAGTTTCGTCTCAGTTCCTTGCGTCAGAAAGAGGCTGCAGTTGTAGGATACCAAGCCGCAAACGCAGCGCCAGGAAAGCTAAATGCAACCGAGAAGAAACTGAGTGTAACTGAGGGAAACTGAGTGTAACTGAGGGAAACTGAGTGCAACTGAAGGAAACTGAGTGTAACTGAAGGAAACTGCGTGTAAGTGAAGGAAACTGAGTGTGACGGAGGGAAACTGAGTGTAACTGAAGGAAACTGAGTGCAACTGAAGGAAACTGAGTGCAACTGAGGGGAACTGAGTGTAACTGAGGGGTCCGAACCGGCTCCGTCCGACGCCGCGCGCGGCCACAATGGGATTGCATATGTTTCCAGTCACGGATATACCAGCGCCGATGCTGAATGTAGCCTCCAAGGAAATGCATCATACCCTCAAACCGACGCAATCCACAGACTAAGAGCCTACGAAAAAGAAAAAACAGTGTCTCCTAAGAGGAAAGAGCGGCCGCCAGCGAAGCTTCCTGAAGACTACTCTAAAGTTCTGTATCTTTTCTTACTGGTCCCAAGGCCCGATGACGGCCCCCGAGGGCCAAAATCGATGATAAACCGCGGGTTGAACAAAGCGACAACGTCGGACATAGGTTTGCCTCCTGACTGCGTGCATCGAGCCCTGCGATGCGCGACGCGCGGGCTGATCCATGGCTCATCAGGGAGGGCCGCATGGGGGGTGGGAAGCAACTTTTGCGCGTCTCGAGGCGGGGTCCGTCCTGGGCGTCTCGAGGGGGAGTCTCGGGGAGGGGGGCAGAGGGGGCCGGGGGGGGGTGGGGAATCCGTTTTGGGCGTCTCGAGGGGGGGGCGGGGGAGGGGCGGGGGGAGAGGGGGGAGCGGGGGGAGCGAAGTGGGCGTTGGGCGTCTCGGAGCAGTGCTGGGCCCCCCCTGCCGCCGCCTCCAGCGCCGATCCAAGAAATCTGCGCGGACCTCCGAATGTTGTTCAGTGGCAACTCGTGCGGCCCTCCAGTGCCGACGCGAACCGACACTAGTCGACGCTGCATCGACATTTAATCGCCGAAAATCGATACTACACAAAATCGTCGATCCCTCATCGGTTACAAAAACACTCGCGCCCACTAGTGCCTTTTAAAGACTGGATCTCGAAGACGTACTAAAGGAACCGAGCGTATAGACAGTAAGGTATCTGGGCCCTGTCCCATGGGGCTTCACAGAAATGCATCATAACAACGTACATCGTACAATTTTCTGGCCAGATCTCCGGACGGTAAGTGTTTCAAACATACACTGTGTCTGGGCCGCCATGTGACACTGATCGGTGGACACGCCTCAATCATATCGCATGATGGCTCCCATGATTTGTCACCGAGAAGGGTTGAGTTCATATCCATAACCGCTGTGTCTTAGACTTTGTGGGAAGGGGCACCCAAAGCCCGGACGCACCGGATACGGATGAAATTCCGGCCTCTCGGGGCCCGATGTTTATCCACATCCACTGCGCCCTTGGCTTCTGATGAAAGGAACCGGATTCTCCGAGACGCTATGGATGTGGGTACACATCTTGCCTCCAGGAAGAATCGACGAGCGCGTTCCACTACTCGCGAAGTAACTGCTCACAAATGGCCTGGATCCCCCGACGGGGATCTACGATACATTACATCAAAGCAGACAGGTGCCTTTCGGACGCTTGCGAGTAGGCACTTTGCGAGTAGTGGAGAACGCGCTCGGCGAAAGAAGGTGAGCGTCCTTCGTTCTGAGAATCGGCCTTCGGCCGAAGAGTGATGGAGGGGGTTTTGGGTCTGTGCCGGCTGTGCCAATGGCGCGAGCAGATCGGCGGTGGACAAGCCTCCCTTTGGTAGACCTCCCTGTAGTGAGAACGGCCTCGGGCCGAAACCGACGGACCTGCACCCGCAAAAAAGACGGCCGCGACGCCCTCTCGCGAACCGAAATGACTACCTACCAGACCACCCCAACCCAACCCGAAGACCTGAATTTCGGGTTGGGGGGGGTATGGGCTCCATACGTGTTTTTTCGATGTTCCCGGACCCCCCCCACTAGAAATCGAAGGTAAATCTGACCCCTCGGGTTGGGTTGGGGTGGTTTGGTGGGTGTTGACGAAAAGGGCCAATTCGCTGGCCGACGTGTCAGGGCAGAGGCAGCCGACAGACCTCCCGATCCACCTCCGAGCAGACCCGGGGGGGGGTCCTGCCGAGTCGGCACGAGAGGCAGCCGCGGAGAGCAGCCAGGTGCTGGCCCACAAGGGGGGAGGGCCACAGTGAAGGGGCCCCAGGACACACAAATAAAGACACACAGATAAAAAAGATTCCCAATCTTTTCCCATATTTTCGGGGTATCTATCTTCCCCCCCACGTCCCATATTTTCCCATATTTTCTGGGGAATCGACGATTAATTGTGTCTGTGTGTTTCTTTCCCTCCTGACACAAGGGGGGGGGCACAGGCCCGCGCCGATCGGCGAGGCACGGCATAAAGAGAACGACTGCCAGGCTGGACTTCTGGCGCTGCTCGCTTTTCGCATGCCCGCCTAAGGCGGAGGCCGCCCGCTCGGGGCGGTGCCGCCGTCGTCGTCTTCGTGAATCATCGTCATCTTCGCTCGTCGGTCGGTGTCGTGGGGTCGTGGTCGTCCACGTCCTCGCCGCCGCCGCCGAAGGAAAGGTCGAAGTCGCTTACATTGATGCCATCGTTACTCCTCGAATGACCGCCGGCAGCGGAGGCCGCCCCCTCGGAACTCTGGACGCCCACAGCGGCTGCGGGCAGAATCGGTACGAAGTCCAACAACACATCTTGTCCAGAACCGACAATGGCCGCTGTTGGGCCAGCGATAATGAACAAGCGCTGCTATTCGGCGTTTTTTATGATGAGTTCGAGCGGCGTTGGCACGCGCACAAGTTTTTGACACCACGTCGATCTTTCAACCTTGAATCAACCGCGACACCGATCGTTCAAGGTTGAATGCCGCCGGGTCCAGTGGCGTTACCGCGTCCCTGGATGCATCCGCGTCAAACTTCAACCTTGAATGCCTTCGCAGGCGTCGCCGGTGCGCCAACGCCGCCTGAACCCACCGTACTCCAGATTTCGTAATAAAGGGAGGGGGGTCTCATTTCGGGGGGGGTCTCTTCCAGGCTATCTTGGAGGGCCTGGGGGGTCTGGGGACGATGTTTTGGAGGGTTCTCCCACGGGGGAGGTCTGAAATGGCTTGTCTTGGAGGGTCCAGACCCCCTCCCTTTTATTACGAAATCTGGAGTACCCCGTTGGCTCCGTGCTCGTTTCGGTTCCCCCGAATTTACGTTTATGGCATCGTTGTGCTTCAGAGGCGTCGTGGGCCCAGGATCGAGGGAGGAGGAGTAGGAGGAGGAGGAGGAGAAAGAGGAGGAGGAGGATCGAGGGAGGAGGAGGGGAGGAGGAGGAGGAGGGAGGAGGAGAAGGAGGTAAGTGAGGAGGAGGGGGAGGAGGCCCGCTGGAGGCGAAGGCCGCCCGCTGGGAGCGGCCGTGCCTCGATGCGTCGGCCGCTCGGAGAAGGGGGGAGGGAACGTGCACCTCTCGCGCCACCGTCGGGCCCCGGGGGGCCTCTCTGGGATGCAAGATATCCTGTTTTTTTGGATTCGGTCAAGTTTACTTGCATGGCGTTCGCCCCCCCCCCCCCCCCCCCTCCTCGCCCCTCTTCAAGCGAATGCTAGCGTGCAATGCCTTTCGACTTGCGCGATTTCCGCGCCCCCCCCCCCCCCCCCGGGCTTGCTTCAGGCTCAGCCCCCCCCCCCGTCCATGCAAGTAAACTTGCCTGAGTCTAGAAAAAACAAGCTCAAAGGTGCATCTTTCTTCACCTCCCAATTGCCACACTCCTATTACTCGACGCCCGGTATATTCATGAAAAACCATGAAAAAGAATCCTCTAATCCTTTGGGAGGGGACTTCAGTTAGGAGGGCCCAAACCATTAGGGATTTAGAATATTTGTATTCAGATGTGCCCGACGAAGAAGCCCATACGTTTGGGGACATCCCGAAAAACGAAGGACCCAAGTCAGGCCAGGAACCGATGCTGTGATTAATGTCAGGGCCCCTGGGGTTGTATTATGGTTGCAGTGGCTGTGCCATTGCTGGTCTTGGGGGACCCAAATGGTGCCGATACCGCTACTCCCTGGGACTCTCCAGGGGTGCGTTCTGACCAGGATTTCGAGGCGAATCCAGCGGTGGCAACGAAGGCCTCCCAGGAGGCCCCAAAAAGGGAAAACGGGCAGAGGGTAGCGGTATGGGTACCTCTTCCTCCTCCCCTACATCTGTTGTCTCGAAAAAAATGAGACGCCCTGAAGAATCGCGCCTGGAGCCCTAGACCCTATCTTTCTCCGCCCTTGTCAAGCCCGATCGATGCGAGAGGGTCCCTGGGCCTGAAATTATACGAAAACGTCGGCTCGAACAAATTGAGTCGCCAAGATCGGGTCGGGCGAAAGGGGAGGATAGCAAAGGGGGGTTTGAGAATCAGCTCACGTAGCTGATTTTCCCGGCGCCTCCCGGCGCCGGAGGCGGCTATGTATCGAGGAATGGGCTCCTCGGTGAGGCCGAAACCAGCTGCATGCAGCAAAGTCGTAACCCCCCCTTTCCCAATCCCCCCCTTTCGCCCGACCCGACAAGATCTCAGGGTCTGAAATCATCGACTGCCCGCCGGCGGCGGAGGCCGCGCGCCCGCAGCGGCCCCGTCCTGCGGGCAACACCGCGCCAGCGACGACATGCGCCGGCCGGCCGCCCCAGGGCCACACGGCACGACGCGGGCGCCCCGGGCGGCGCCGCGCCGCGCGCTGGACGACGCGCACGGTCGTCGTCGTCGTCGTCGTCGTCGTCGTCGTCGTCGACGTCGTCGTCGTCGACGTCGTCGTGGTGGTCGTGGTCGTGGTGGTCGTGGTCGTCGTCGTCGTCGTCGTCGTCGCCGTCGGAGGAGGAGGAGGAGGAGGAGGAGGAGAAGGAGGAGGAGGAGAAGGATGAGGAGGGGTCGTCGTCGTCATCGGCGTTGGAGGAGGAGGAGGAGAACCGCAGAGGCTCGTTGATGCTGCTGGCCCTGCCCTAAGCTCAGGGCTAGTAACAAGTTGCACTCTCTTGCACAGAGGAGCTGGGGACGGCAGGGAGGCTGGGGTATGAGGCCTGGGGCCAGGACCAGGGGGGGGTCAGGGAGGCTGGGGGGGGAGGATGAACGACGAACGACGAACAAACGACGAACGAACCGAAAGAGGTCAAAGAATAAAAGAAGTCCGGGCTCCAGAACACAGCTGTGCAAGAGAATCGCGGCCCAGGAGAGAAAGGGGGGAGAGGCAGGAAGCGTGGGGCAGGGACCATGAAAGGCCGGGGGGGAAGTCGGGGAGGCCGGAGGGGGGGTGGGACGGGGAGGCCGGGGGGGGAGGGCGACGAACGGGAGGCCAGGGGGGGGAGAGCGAGGGGGGCTGGGTCCAGGGAGCGGGTTAGGGAGGCGGGGGGGGGAGCGCGAGGGGAGCTGGGGAGGGCTGGGCCCAGGACGAGGCCAGGTCGCCAGGAGGGAGGACGAACGACGAGCGAACGAACGACGACGAAAATAAAGAGGTCCGAGCTCGGGGGGGGGGGCGATGATGATAATGACGATGGTGGTGATGAGGATGGTGGTGGTTGCGATGGGAAGTGGGAAAGGGAGGACGAGGAGGAAGCGAAGGGAAGAGTAAGGAGGACCATGAGAGGAGGAGGAGAAGGAGAGTGACGCGAAGCGCTGCGAATTCAAAACGAGGGCCCAACACACATGAGGGGCTTCAACAAAAATAAAAATATGGGATTCGTGGTGCCCGAGACCTCGAGAAACGCGCGGATGCGCTCGGCGCCGAGCGCTCGGTAGCGATGCCACACCGTGCGAGACGCCCGCGCGAAGAGGGCTGGGCTGCACCTTGAATCCCTCGTGGAACTCGCGGGTGCGCTCGGCGCCGCGGGTTGCGTGGCCCCCTGACGCCATGCCACACGCGCGGATGTGCTCGACGCCGAAGGGTCCGTGGCACTTTGCATCCTCGCGAAACCCTGCGGGACGCGCTGCGGGGCTCGGCGCTCTCAGACCGTGTGCGACGCGTGGATGGGCTCGGCGCCGAAGGCCTCTCGATCTCTCGGCACCGCTCGAGGCCGCCATCGGGATTCACTGGTTGTGAAAAATTGCACCGTGTATACAAGATTTGACACACGATTAGGCGGCGCGCCTGGGAGGCAAGTGCGAAGGGGCGGGCCTTCTCAGAAGGCTCAGAAGTCCCCCAGCCTTCTCAGAAGTTTGCCAAGCCTTCCCCGAAGACAGACAAAAAACTTCTCAGAAAGGCGCGAGGGCTTCCGAGAAGTCCCGCCGCCCTCTGAGAAGGCCTTCTCCCTCTCACTCCCCCCCCCCTCGCTCGCCGCCGAACAATGCGACACCCGCGCGCTTTTCCCTTGGATGAAAGGTCGGAGCGCTGCAAAGGTGGTTCGCCTATTGAGAAGGCCTTCTCCCTCTCACCTCCCCCCCCCTCGCTCGCCGCCGAACAATGCGACACCCGCGCGCTTTTCCCTTGAATGAAGGGTCGGAGCGCTTGAATGAAGGGTCGAAGGGCTTCTGAGAAGGCCTTCTCCCTCTCACCTGGTTTTGGTTTTTCACCCCCCCTCGCCGCACGCCCGCCCAGAACCCTCATGGCGACACCCGCGCGCTTTTCCCTTGGATGAAAGGTCGGAGCGCTGCAAAGGCGGTTCGAGCCTCCTACTACCGACTCCCCCCCCGTCCCCCTCCTCCTCCTACCCCCCCGTCCCCTCCTCCAAGAAGGGTCCCGCCGCCTATTGAGAAGGCCGTCCTACCCTCTCCACCCCCCAACCTCGCCTCGCCGCCCCCTACCAACAATTCGACACCCGCGCGCTTTTCCCGTCCTCATTCTCCTCCTCCTCCTCCTCCTCCTCCTCCTCCTCCTCCTCCTCCTCCTCCTGCTCCTTCTCCCGTCCTCATTCTCCTCCTCCTCCTCCTCCTCCTCCTCCTCCTCCTGCTCCTCCTCCTGCTCCTGCTCCTGCTCCTCCTCCTGGGGGTGGAGGAGGCAGGCAGCCGCCCATGCAGGCGGCTCGAGCCCGCGGCAGCCGAGAGCTTGAATTAAAGGTCGGAGCGCTGCAAGGCGTGTTCGAGCGCGGAGGGGCCGCCGCCCGGGCGCGCCAGGCGGCGCAGGGTGTCTGGCGAGCTGCTGGGCCCGCGTCGGGTCCGCCCGATGTGGCAGGAGGAGGAGGAGGAGGAGGAGGAGGCAGGTAATAGGCTGGAAGGGGGGGGGAGGAGGTGGCAGGCATAGGTTGAGTGGAGGAGGAGGGGGAGGAGGGAGGAGGAGGAGGAGGAGGAGGAGGAGGAGGAGGGGGAGGGGAGTGGAAGGAGGGTGGGAGAGGAGGTAGGAGGTGGAAAGAGAGGAGGAGGGCAAGGTAGGAGGAAGAGGTTGTGAAGGTAGAAGAAGGAGGTGGGGGAGGAGAGTGAGGAGGAGGAGCAGGAGGAGGAGGAGGAGGAGGAGGAGGCGTGCCTCCGCCGAGGGGAGATGCTCCCGACATCGGTGATGGTGGTAATGTCCAGGCGTCCTAGGCGGCCGAAGTATTGCCACCGACACCGAAATCCATGGTCATCCTCCCCCAGTGGGCGCACCCCCCTGTTTTGGTGTTGGTGGCAATTTCGAAGCCTCCAACGATGTGATTGCACGAAGCGGTCTTGGATATGATGTGCAAGCAGATGCCACTCGGTGAGGAGGAGCACGTCGAATCAAAATTTCCGCAACCCTGCTTGATCTGATTTCCACGTCTGTCTTAGCACCCACCTGCGCCATTATGTTTCTGGATCGCGTTCCCCTGTGTTTTGTTTCGTATGATTATGCCTGTTGCTTCTTGCCACTCGTGCCATTTATAAATGTCCCTATGGTTTCTGCTGCATGGCGACGTTTTCCAAATTAGAAACCCGGGAAATCCCGAACCTCTGGAGGCTAATGTTCCAACCCCCTGCTTCTCTTTGTTTATCGATGTTCCCAAATGTTTCTCCCTGATGCTGGTTGTTTGCTTGTGGTCCCTTCCGCTTGGAGTTGTTTCGTTTTGCGAAGGATCCAGGAAACAGCCTCTGGAGGTTAGTGCACGAACCTCCGAAGTAAGAAAAAGGGGTCGCCACCGGAGGTCCTGGGGGAGGTCCCGCGTTCTTAGTCGGCGGCACGGGCCGTAACGTCTATGCAATAACCATGAACACATTCCGGGATTACCTAAATTTGTCTTTATAGTGTGGATGTTACTGTTCCCCTCTGCTCCCCATAGCTTCCAATGCTTTTCATCGGAATCTACGTTTATTTGTATCCGTATCTGGTTGTCCCTCCTGAATGATAGAGGTGTACTGGCCCAGGGGGGGAACCAACAGGCGATAGATCGACGACACATCGACGATAGGTCGGCGATAGGCCCCCGATGGCGCGCCGCGCACGGTCGCCGCCGCCGCCCCCGGGGGCTGCGGCGGCTTGATCCTGCGACCAAGGTTTTGCACAACTCCGTGAGGGGTCTTCGTGTGAATGATTGCCAGAATGAAGAGCCAATCTGCCAGACCAGGCCAAATGAAGCGCGAAAATGAATGGGAGTTACACATAATGAAACTGGGTTACGCGGGGGTGAACCGGATTAGACCGGATCATACAGGTTTTTGCCGGTTCTCGACAACGGATCTACCAGCGCCGATGCGGAGGTCAACCTTCTAGGAAGTGCGTCCTAATCTGGACGATGTGTTTGTTCACAGCATGTGTTTTTGCCTAGCTTCGGGCCTCGGGATCAGCGCATATCGAGCGGGCTCAAAAACTGCCGCAGAACGATATGGTGAGGGGCTCGGGATGTGATTTTCACGAGGTGGCATCTCTATTGCAACATCAGATCTCAGGGGAGGACGGAGGTCCGTCGGACTTTTTCGCAGGTTCCTTACAATCCTCGGGTTCCGGGGTGCTTTCGGTCAGCTGCGCCTGGCCAAAGGGCGTCGGGGGATGCGGGGCGCCCGAACTGTAGTTCGAAAAAATAAACATACCCGGGTGGAATGGAACTTTTCCGGAGATCTTCAAGGTGAAATCACCGCGGGGGGAGGCTAAAGAGATGTGGGGGTGATATGTGGGTACTGAGGGCTGAACATCTATGGTGCGGACTCCCTCACCCATTGGTTAGGAGTGTCCTAGCAGGGGGCGTCCAAGAGGGAGGGGTCGCAAACTATGGCCCGAGGCATGTGCGCGGGCAAGGGGGGACCAGGGGACGTGTCGCAAGCACGAGGGAGGGGGCCCTGGAATCCAGGGGGGCTCATGGCCACGGCATGAAATCCGCCCCGCTCCCTGGCCGCCCCAAGCCCAAGTGGCCCTCCTTCCGTGCGGAAGTGCGTTTCTTCGAGCGCCGCCGAGGCGCCTGCGCGCGTGGTATCTTGTGGTGTAGTCTGTCGGGGGGGGGCCTCCCCGCGCGCGCGCCAATCTCACCGTTGGCGCCCCGTCGCCTGCTCCCGGGCCTTCCCCTCGACCTGGCTCAGCATGCCGTTGAGCTTGCCGAACGCCTCGGGGAGGACACGGGCACTGACCCCCAAACCTCGAGCGGGGGATCGACTCCACATTTGATTTGCCCCAACACTGATTTGTATCATCGAATCTACAACAAACGTGTCGACTTGCTGTCGGACCTCCAAACATCCGACGTACGTTTCGTAGACTCGACGAACGAAAAATTCTGGTGCCATATATTATAATACTGGGGAGGTCCAGTCTTCAGAGAAACAGTGACGCCACGGTTTAAAGGAGTCGCGCCGCGCGATCCCTTCAAACGCGTTCGAGGGGATTCGAGAGGCATCGACGTCGGCAGGTGCTATAGGTTTTCCAATGTCGCGCGGCCGTTGTTTCTAAAGTTCGAGAGATATTATTGTGTGATTTGTATGTTGCGTTTTTTTTTTTTTGTTCAATATTTTTTGTATTGTTCGCTTTTTTGTTTAGGTTGAGTTTGTTTTATTCACCATATGTTTTCAAGGGTTCGTCTTTTTTATGTTGTTTTTGTTTTAGTCGCTATAGTTGTTTTTGTACTGTTCGATGTTTTATGATGTTTTTGTTTGTTTCATTCGCTATAGTTTTTTATGTGTGGTATGTTTTGTTACTTTTCTTGAACCAGCGTTCATGTTTTTTTTGTACTTTGTGTTTTTTTTTTTTTTTTTTTATGTAATGCTCTCGTGAAGAATCATGTTGTAAATTGACCTTGGCATATATATATGCTTTTTTACCGCACTCATATTGTATTTGGGCAGCGGTTTTGTTTGAAACTCTGTGTTATTTTAAAAAATGGGTGTCTGCCTGGGAACTAATGTTTTAAACAAAATCAGTTTCATACATTGTTCTGTTTGTTTTTTCTGGAAGCAAGCATGTTGTGACCGAGAAAGACAAACAAAACGTTCAAACATTTTTAAATTGCGCATCGTTGTTATGTTGTCTTTCACGAAGCAACCATGTTACATTTGGGACAAATTTAACAAACATTGTGTACCATTGACAAAACTTTGAACCGCTTGCAACACGATTGCGCGTATATGTTTTGTATCATGGGCTACTTCGCACCGCAACTCATGGAATATACGAGGGCACCCCGAACTGACGGTCAGAGTGGAGGGCACACAAATTCTTGAGAATGCGGGGTAATTATGGGGGCAGGGAGGAAGGGAGGAGGGATGATGACAGATTTTTTCAAAGGGGGTAATTGATATTTTTGCGGATCAGCGGTAGCAGCGAGGAGGCGAGGAGGGGGGGTAGAGAGGAGGGAGGAGGGAGCTTGTTTCCAGATTCTCGGGGGGAATGTGGAAACAAGGTCTGGTGGTCGCGCTTCGCGCGTGCTCGTGAGTTTTCGCGTGGAGATGATTGCGTTTTGTATGTTGATATGTTATTTTGTGCATTGGGGTGCTTCGGAATTGTTTTCGTTGTCTTTTCTAAAAAGACCAGAGGATGGGCTGCTTCGGGCTGTCTTGGGGCCATATAGCGGGGCCGCATCGGGGGGAGTAAGAGGAGAAAAGGGAAGGGGAGGAGGAGAAGGAGTAGGAGTGGAGGCTCTCTTCCTGTTCGTCCTGATCATATACATTGTCCTCGTCCTCCTCTTCCTCGCCCTCGTCTCTCCCCCCGCCCTCCCTCGTCCGCCCACCTACCCTTTCCCCCCCCCTCCCCCCTTGGCC
>CAUYUJ010014782.1:967442-1047442 GCA_963575745.1 Prorocentrum cordatum
GTTCTCCCAAAACACAAACCTGAGAAGCCACCAATACGCCAAATGCGTACGGTCGAGAAAGAGTGAAACGGGAGGAGAGGCGGGAGAGGAAGGAAGCGGGGGAAAGGAGAAGCCCAGCCCAGGATTGAAACCCATGATACTGAAAGAAGTCATGAATGACAGACTGTCCAATATCCCAACTGAATCCCACCACAAGGTCTCTCTTGCGTTGAATGGATATGGGAAAAATGAGAAATGTAATGCTAGATAATGAAGGATGCCCAAATTGATTAACAATATCTTGAGTAACTCTTGGAGCCGACCTTGAGGGCATAAGGTCCCTAAGTCTAAAGTAAGTAAGAAGTGAAGAAGACTTCCATTGAGTCCCATGAAACCCATTGAACATAAGTAACAGCCAAGAAGTATATGTACTGAAAGAGAATCTGAAAAATAAACTAAATGTCCCAAGCACGCAATGAACCCAGAAGATACGGAGGCATACAAGATGAACTGTCATAGCAGAGTGAGATCCCAACCTTGAAAACCCACCCATGCATGTCACGAAATATGGAATATGGTTGAATTCAAACAGGTATGGAAAACGCAAGATGGCTGGGGGTGTTTATAACCTTTTGTATTTTGCCAACCAACAACGTTGAAGCACATGCAAGAGAGATTGAGGGAGACTGAGTCCTCCAAAAGCCGCAGGCCCATGCACCGCAGACACCAGGAGATTCGGTCTGAAGGAGTCCCAAGGATGGCCTTCACGGGTACTTCCAACGCCACTTTTCCACGAAGAAGTCTCCGTCCCACCAGTAGTCAGACAGGTACCATACAACAGGGTGAGGCCAGCCCGATTCGGGGTCGAACCACGTGTCCTAGTACTCCGTATACCAGACTTTGGTGTAAACTTTGTCCTCCTCACAGTAGTTCCACATTCCTCCCGAGCCGTGTGTCCACTTGAGACGCTTCTTGGCGGCGAGCTTGACTGGGAGGCTGCGTTTGGTCATCTCCTGGAGTAGGATGTTTCCCAGCCGTCTCGGACAAGGGTTCCCGTCAGGATTTGAGGCGAAACGGCTACTGACCAGCAACCAGTTCTTTCCAAGGAACTCTCCGAACCCTTTCATCTGGACCCCGAACGTTGACATACAGTCCATTATAGCCGCTGTCCCGACAAGCTTTGAAAAGCGGGATTTTGCACCAGTCATATGTGAAATGAGGACCACCAAGGTCCGACGGCATAAGAAACCGAGCCGGTAACTTGACCACCCTTTGGAATAACAGCGTAGAGCAGTATGAGAGTGCCTCAAGATCTTGTTTAGACAGGAAGCAGACTTTGCGTTTAGACCTGCAAAGCTTCCCCTGAAAGATAACGTGAGGGCCCGAATCCGTGGGAGGTAGCATATCGAAAGCTTGAGCCCGAGACTGCAGGAGCCGACAGGAGGCCAGGGGAGGGAGGGGGCCCATCCCCCCAGACCCCCAGAGAGGAAAACAGACACCGAGTCCCAAAACACCGAGGCACCTGAGGAAGAAGGGATTGTTGCGAAGCCACGGTATCCCTAAGATCGCAAGGATCGGGCGGGTCCCAGATAGAATCGCACAAGTGACATCTCCTGGTGTCAGCCAATCCACTAGGTGGTAGGCGAGGAAGAGAGAGGAGATCTCAAAGAGGTCTCGATTCAGACCCAAATGCAAATTCCGAGGGGCGTCAAATGCCCCAGCTCCATTAATATTGGAGCCTGTTCTCTGAGGCCGCGATTAGGTAAGATACCCAGACCTCTGAAGATTCCGTAACATTAAATTTGTGCACTTGCATTCCGTGAAACATTGCCACGGCAAACTTTCGGGTGTGGGGTGCACATGGGCCGCGAAAAAGGCGACGGTCTTTCCCAGTCCTAGCAAAAGACCCATGTTGATCAGCAAACGTCAAAATAGACCGAATGGAGCAGATGATGGGAGAAATCCCCTGAATTATGTTCCAGAACCGATCTGGGTCAACATACCCCGCTCCCAACCCAAGCTCCATCAAATCTCCAATAAGCTCTAGCCAACGAGAAGTGTCGGGTTCCCTGTTCCACCGCTCTCGGACCATCCTCTGTATATCGGTGACGTGACCAGCGACTGAGCGAAGCTCCTCCATGGACTTGGACGAGGCCCTGGTAGGTTGACGTCTTTGAAGGTACCTGGCCATTTGACCCCAAATATTCCACCAGACTGTGTAAATGAAATTCCCAGGGTCTGACCAGCGATTGTCGTAGAACACTGCGCCCTTGTATGACATTGTCTTGATCTGTACAAAAGACATAGAGCGCACTGCAATTCCCACGATCCCAATAAGGTTCTTGCATGCCTCACTTGAGAAAAATTCCTCAAAGAGATTCCATAGCTGCCTGAGAGGTATCTCGAATTCGCGCCCTTTCTCATACATGTGGAGTGTGACGCATTTCCGTGGGTTGTATGAACCTGAGTTTACAGGAACAATCTCGGAACTTTCGATTGCCAGTGCATGTGGGCAGACGGATGCCCACGCCTCGAAGACGCAACACTGGAGGGACTTTGAATTCCATGGCCTGACGACCCTCTGAGGGGCAAGCATGAGAGTGTGTTCCCAAATAACTTGAGAAGGGGTTGAAGCAGAACGAGCTAAGCGAATTGAACCAAAATGACTACAGAAAAGCACCAGGACATCAAGACAACCGAAAGATGTGGAACCAAAAGATGGTGAGACAGAGATAAGATGCACTTTATCAGGGATCGGACGGCAGTCATCGTCCTGGCCAGCGAAGTGGGATTAACAATCCCAGGCCAAACCCATTTGTACTGAGGTGAAGAAGCAAACCAAGCACTGAACGACCCCGAGAAGAAACTTGCCACTTCGAAGCCTTGGGCAAAGATTGAGAAACAATCCCAGTTAGCCTCGTCAACCGAATTGAGAGTAACAGGATGCAGTCCCAGCTCGTGAGAAATGACCTGAAGGCCTGATGCAATGAGACACTTGTAATCCCAAGCATTCCCAGATTGAACCGAAAGCCATCATCCTGGCAAAGTGATGAAATTAACAATCCCATCCAAGCCCGTTTTGAACTAAAGTGAAGGACCAAACTAAGCGCGAAGCAATCCCAAGTTGAGAAATGTCCCACCGAGGCTGTGGGCAAAGAGCATGAAACAACCCCACTACTTTGGCTCTGACGGACGTGCTGAGGAGAGCAGAACTTAATCCCTGCCCCAAAGAAATGGCCTGGGGCCCCACTGAAAGCCCTTGTAATCCCAGATTGAACCAGAATTGAACCAAAAGGAGAGCTGAGTGCCCGAAGGGAAGAAACCCTTCCGCTGAATCTTCTGAACTGCCTCGATCACATCAAGAAACGAGGCTTGCAAAGCAGATGGCACCTTACATTGGCGCCGTTATTCCCCGACTCCACCGTGATAAGATCTCCAACATCTTCAAACATATCCTTCACGTAAAGGAGTGCCACAATGCAGCTGCCAGCAAAGATCTGTGATTTGTCGTGTAGCCTTTCCTTCTTAGGACAGACCTCTGGGCCAATGAACGCCTCTTTGGTATAAAACCGCGCATTGAACAAATGAATGTCCTTGGAACGAAACGTGTTGAGCCCAAAGTGCCAGAGAATCTTCGTGACGTCCCTTGTAGTGAGATAGCCGTGCTCTCCCAGAACTGGAATACTGTCTGAAACCAGTGGGCCTTGATTGTCAATGATAAAAGGCGTGAGCTCACGAACTGTGATGATTTGGAAGTGTTCCCCGACCTTGGCCTTGAAGGTGTTCAAACCTGTAAGCTGGGGAACGAAAGCCATAATGTAACGTCTTGAGCTGGTGTGGTCTGTGCCGCCCTTCGGGGCGAAAACTGGGCATCCTGAGTGGTCGTATTCCAACTGAGACTTCAGCACTGGGGGGCCCAACTTGCTGATCCAGGGCTTCTTATCCTGTTCCCAGCTCTTTGGCGCAGGCTGCGACCTTCTGTCAGGCGAGTCGACTTCCGCTTCCGATCCAGAGGTAGAGCTCCTGGAGTCGGGAGATCCCGAAGACGGGGGGAGGGTCTGACAGGAGCTTCCCCACGGTAGTCCTGCGTCTCCGGCAAGGCCTCATCCGACTCGGGCTTGGACCCTGACTCGCCACCCTGCAGTTGTTTCTTGAACCCACCTGAGTACTGCATCTTCCTGGCAATCGGTGAACGGCTCCTAGACACAGAGTCTCCCCTGCGCACAGGTGCTGGGGGGGGCGTAGGGAGTACCCTGGCTTCGCGAGGGTCAGCACCTGAAGATGCTTTGGCCTTGAGGCCCTGGTTCTTGATCTCAACTGTCCTTGCCTGGTCCTCCTTTTTCTGTTCGAGCTTCTTCTGCAGCTTGACTTTCTTCTCATTCGGGGTAAGCATGGGCTTCGTCTCCATCTTAACCAGACGCTTCCGAGCCCAACGATCTAGGGCGTGGCGATCGAACCCAAAGAAAAGGGGGATTGTCGGCTGAATCTGATTCCCAACCAAATCCAGATCCTGAGAGTAACAGGTGTCCGTGGTGAAAGTAAAGGTAGCCCCGCTGGGCACAGTACGGTAGCAAATATGAGTCTGGGACACACCAGACGAAGCCGATGGCTACTGAAGGCGAAGGTGCAGCGGTTGCCGAACCCAATCAAGCATTTCTTGAGCAAGACCCAAACGAAACTTTTTGTCCCGGGAGCCCTGAGGAGAGAATAAGGTGGTCCAGGCATCCTTGTCATACCTGAAAACGCATCCCCCATGCGAGCGTGAGTGGGTACGGCTGCCACCCAAGTTATCACAGGAGCGATTCTGAATAACCCAATGCTTGCAATATTGAAACAGCCTCGACGAAAAATCTTCTGGATGTCTTTGCATGTGTGAAACCCAACTGATAGCTGAATCCAAATGGAAAATAGCCCATGAGACCTCTTTGAATCCCTTGGTTTTGCGATTTCTGCGTAAACTGAATTGTTCGGGAGATTCCCCCGGGAGCCTTCTGAGTTTCAACATGATCCTGATACATTGATTTTGAGCCTTGGTAATCAAATCCGCCGTCGTCTTACAAGGGACCCAGGCAGCACCTCTGGATCGGATAATCCCCCCCGCCATACTGTTAAGTTTAGAGAGACGTTTAGACATGGGGATCTGCTCATTGATCAAGAACTTACTGTTAGCCCAAAAGGCTTTGTTGATCTGTGAAATACCCTGCTTGACATCTTCGTGGCAGGATCCAGTGGCGGAGAGAATTGGACCCAGCACCTTGGCCTCCGGTACTACAGACCAAGTTTTCCCAAAGGGATCGGACCACTTGTATCCTTGAAAGAAGTAGGGGTAGGCCGGAAGGATTTCCCGATCGTCTTTGAGTTTGAGCCGATGTTCATTCCAGAGCTCTGACTCTACCAGTGCGGTCAGAGTTGCAAGGTCTTGTTCCGAGGACGCCACTACGAAGATATTATCTGACCAGCTGAGAAGAGCAATCCTGAAATCGAAGCCCAACTGCTCGCAACGGATAGAGATTCCCAAAGAAGAATGGGTGATTTTCTCTAAAGTGGAGGCGAAACAATCTTCTACTGAAACGCGCGCCAGTATGCATGCCGTCCCAGCTCCTTGCATCAACCCACGGTCTCTCTGGATAATCCCAGTGTTTGAGTCCAAAAGTGAGATGGAAACTCGCGGGTTCCTATGCAACCTGATGCAGCCCACTGCTAAGAAAAGAGGGACTCCCCGTCCCAGTAGACTCCGTAGGACTAATCCATAACGAATCTGATCGTGGTGAGCTTTGATGTCAGTAATCCCAACCATTCCTTTGTTAAAGTGATCTCGGCCATATTCTAAAATGTGATAGACACTGGTGTGAAGTTCCTGTAATTGCCCACCTTTGCTGAGTCCAAAAATAAGACCCTTGAGACCTTTAGAATCAGTGTATGAGTCCAGAATTGGCAGAATGGCCCTTGCCACATATGCGTGCCCAATCTTGGCAATTGCAGGCTGAGGAATGACAACTCTAGTTTGGGAAGGGGTTCCAAAGCCCTTGATCTTGTTGCCCAAGTGGCCCCCGAATGTGACGTCGTTCCAAAATTCGGGATCGCCTAAGCAGGCCTGTATACACCCCGTAAGCCTTTGGGACCATCCCGAGGCTTTTACTACCGCCGCACAGGCGAACTCTGTGTCGATCTTTCGGGGGGGCTTGATGTTGTCCAGCGCGTCTTCCAGCAGGGAGGGAATGATGGGGTCGTTGTAGAAGTTGAAGAAACCCAAAGAGCGAAGCCAGGCGATGTCCTCCTGCCGCTCTGGTTCTGAGAGTCCCCACCTCTCGCTGTATTCTTCAGCAACCAGTGCGGTACAGCGATCCACTTCAAAAATCTTGACTTGATCTACACAGAAACCCAATATGGGCAGAAGGGACTTGCGGGAGGCCCAGACCCGTTTTCCTTGGGAGGCGTTGAGCGCAACCTGAGCCAAATCGCGTTGAAGTTTAGTTATCTTGAGAGCTTTCAATAGGAGCTGACCCACGGCGACCCTCGTGGCTTCGTTAAGTTCGGAGTTGAACCGTGTCCTGAGACTCTTGACCCAAAATGGCTCTTCGGCAAATCTCCTAAAACTCCTTGGGAGAGCCTGAGTCGCTTCATGAACCTGGCCCAACATGTTTTCCCAGAAATCAAAGGAGAGGGTGAGGTCCCTTGGATCATGCGGGTCGGACCGACAGCGGGTCGGACGAGGTGTGCGCCTCCAAGATTCTGTCCACCCTGATGTATCCTCAGGGCAGGTGCTATCACATCAGGTCCCCATGTTTTAAGCACCAAGCTCATCTTGGAGTTCGCGAAGGCATTGCGCGACTTGACGCAGTGCTGGCTGAGATGGGGAAGGGTTGGAGATACTTCTCAACACTGGACCGCGGGGTCGTTGTCTTCGTCGCCCCCCCCGTCCCACCGAGGGCCGTCAACGGTCCATCGACTCTTCTGGGGCCCGCGCCTGGGCGGCCACTCTGCCGCTCTGGCCCCTCGCCCCCCATTTCTCCCCCTCGTCCCTGGAGGACGAGCGGCGGGATGGGGGGCGCGGGAGAAGGAGGAGGATGGGGGAGGACGGGGGAGGGATCGGAGGGAGGCGAGGGATGGGGGAGGGAGCAGGAGGAGGAGGAGGAGGAGGAGGAGGAAGAGGAGGAGGAGGAGGAGGAGGAGCAGGAGGCGGCCGGGCATGAGGACGGTCTCGGGATTTCTGGACATTCCAGAGAGCTCTGAGGCCGGGAATTTGAAGGGGGTTAGGGCGTAAACAAAGCACGAGGCCAAGATGGCGAACCTTGCCCGCGACCGCCCTCGAGCGCTTCATCGCTTCTGGCTGCAGAAACACAGGAACATTCAGGATGCGAATCAGTTCCTCAAGATCTGCCCCCGCGCTATCTCTGGGCGCTGGGGTTCCATTACGTCCGTCGAGCGCTTCTTCCGGTGCGCTGGGCGGAGTCCTGCCGAAAGGTGTCAGCGGTATGGGGTCGTTGCCAAGGCGTTGTACGGAGCAGAGGCAGCTGCAGCGAAAGCGAAGGCAGAGGCAAAGGCGAAGGCGCTGGCCTTGACTGGGGCCCGCGGCGGCAGGGGAAGGAGGGGGGGGCGTGCTGGGCGCGCCCGCGGGCGACGCGGTGCTGGGCGAGGCGCCTGGTGGGGCGCTGGGCAGCTCAGCGAAGAAAGATGAAGAGCGGGGGGGGCAAGGTGAAAAGATGAGGAGGGAAGGAGGGGCGAGGGAGGGTAGGGGGGCGAGCAAGCATACGCGGCGCCAGGCAATGCACCAGGAAAGGGTAGGATGGGGGGGAAAGGAAATATGAGGGCCAGATCTCTCCAACCTCCCCCTGCCTCTGCCTCCGCCCCATCTGCTGGCCCGAATTCCTCCGCGGCCGACCCCTGGCCGTCCTGCCCCTCCCCCCCGCGCAGGCGGAGAGGTGCCCGTCGCCGAGGCCGACGACGCTGGCGACGCGGTCGCCGCGGCCGGCGGCGCGCTGGCGCTAGGCGACGGATCTGCTCTGGAGGGGGAGATGGAGTTGCAACTCCACGATACCCAAGCATACAGTGCCAAAATGACTCGGTGGCGCACGGACGTCGTGAACGCGAGTGGGGAGGTGTTCTTTTGGACGTGTGAAGACATCATCCATCGAGCTCGCGGGCCGATGGATCATTTTTTCCATTGGCTCAGCAAGGCCAAGGCCGGGGCCCGCGGGGGGCAGAGGGGCGGCCATCCTGGCAGGTTTTCCGAGCCGCGCCCAGCCGCGGCAGCGGTAACCCCTTATTCAAAAACAACCACTCGAGGCTGAGTCATCATTTGGGGACGACATCGAGACCTCGCCCTTTATATCGTCTCGTGAATGGCAAGCTGGACGACTTATGCAGTGACTTTGCGAACCTACTGCGTGCACCGCCAGTGGACGGAGATACAGCAGGTCAACTTTCAGCCGTCGAGGCCATGCAAGTTGAGCGGATACATGTGGGCTTGGTGCTTTTCCATTTCGTGTCTGTCCATCGCCGCATCCGCGTCCCGCTGATGAGGTCAGCGAGGGGTTTGGGCAGCCTCTATACATTACATACATGTATATATATATGTATATGTCATTATGGTATGTATCTATATACCATGTGTGTGTGATCGTGATCCTCCTCCGCCTCCTCCTCCTTCTTCACCTCCACGGCCCACCCCCATGTTCCTCCTCCCCCTCCGCCCTGGCCCGAGGGAGAGAAATTTGGGGCCCCGACCCGCTCCCAGGTGGCCGTGCAAGCTTCTGCTTCTCTTGAGGACCCACCCGTTCAAGCCGTGTGCAGTGCGGCGGCTCCTGGCTCGAGAGATCTTGGACTCGGGCCCATCTCGTTTGGAAGTGAACGTATTCAAGGTGAGGGTGAACTACGAGCCCGACTTAGAGCTGGCTGCGTTCTCGGGCGTTCTCGGGCGGGCAGGGGCGGGTGCGGCATTGCGAGCGTCACGTCCGTCCGTTGCTGCTGCTGCTCGGGCCTGCCCGCGCGCTTCGTCTGCCCCCCTCCTCGGTGCCCCCGCGAGGGCAGGGGGCAATCGATGGCCTCCAGCTGCTCTTGTGAGTCGGGGCATTGGCCTGGGCGATGTCGCGCGCGATCGCCTGGGGCGCGGGTGGGGATGGAGCGAGAGGCCAATGCATGAGGGGGCCCTGGTCGGGGGGGGGGCCGAAGCTCACGGCCGCGCTCACGTCGATGGCCCAGCACTTGCACGTGGACACGGAGGACGTCGAAGGATATAATTCGCTTATCAAGACGCTGGCCCGACAGGCTCCAATTATATCAGCGGATTTGCTCAATGCTCGCGTGAGCCTGAAGTGCGATCTCAACGTGGGTACTAAAGAGAGCCAAGGGAAGAGTGCTCGGGAGAAGTTGAGGGCAGGCGAAGAGTTACACGGACAATTGGTGCCATACAGCAAACAGAAAATCAAGTTACGATCCGTCATTTTCGCACCGGGCCGACTCGCACATGCCAAGTTGTTGACTGACCTTCCTGATAATTTGCAAATATCTATAACCATGAATCAGTGCGATCATGTTACTTACCCAGACATGCGCTCTGACATAGCATTGAATTGGGCAGCTGCGCACACCAAGATTGTTCAGAAACACATTCGAGATGATGGGACACCTGATTTCAAGAAGATATATTCCATGGGCTCTGGGGGCCTCAAGCCGAATGATTTTCTGTTCTTCAAGGCCGATTCGGTCAGATCGATCATGTTCTTTGTTGTTTGGCAAGTGGCGGATGACGGCCGCCCTCGAATCTTGCATCCCCTTCAGACTGTTGCTTCGGTTGACCTCTTCAAACATTATTGCGATCACGTTCAGTCCCCGGCTTACGATGGCAACATGGCTTTTTGCTCGCATGATATAAACTGGTCCTCTTGGAATAAAAACGATAAATCAATCGAGCCCCTCCCTGCCGGGACCGAGCTCGCAACGCTCTTGCCCGGCCGCCTGCTTGAGATCAAAGACAAAAAGGGCGTCGCGGCTGCCCCCGCCGCCTTGGAGGGCCACCCGTCCGAGCTCGACGAGATTTTGAACTCAGGCGGGGCGATGGATGATATCTACGCTGACCTGTTAGAGGCTTTCGAGCTGGGGCCCAACGTCGACGGGGGAGCGGACGGTCTCGTTGAAGCCGAGCAGGTAGAGCTGGGGGACGCCGACATTGATGCGCGTGAGGAGACCCCATAGTCAGAATAAGGGTGCCGAACGGTCATTCAGTGCCCCCGGGGGCGTGGCTCAAGGGTCGCGGTCTGGGTCGCGGGTCGCGGCGCGGGGGGTCGCGGGCGGGTCGCCATCTGCAACTGCGGGGTGCTACGTATCCACCCTTACTTACCCAGCTCCGCCACCTTTGCCTCCTCCCTTTCCCTTTCCTTTCCCCCATTTGTTTCCCTATCTTTCCATCTTCCAGGGTCGCTGAGGACATCGCTGCCCACTGCCCGATGCCGCATGCCCCCCGCGGCGCCTGTCCCCAGGACAAGCTGCTCCAGAAAGCCGACGCCGAGGGCCGCCTGACCGACGCCGCGCTGGCGGCACTGCACCCCGAGGAGTCGTCACTCGCATGCTCATTCACATACTCATCCACCATTTGTGTTTTTGTTATGTATCTCTCTCTCACTCTCTCTATCTCGACCTCGCGCGCTCCTGCCCCCTCTCCATCTCCTTTTCTCTTTCCCGTTCCTTCTCCCTTTCTCCCTCTCCCACTCCCCTCTCTGTCTCCTGTCTCTGTCTCTGTCTCTGTCTGTCTCTGTCTGTCTGTCTGTCTGTCTGTCTGTCTGTCTCTCTCCCTCTCTCTCTCTCTCTCTCCTATCTATATATATATATATATATATATATATATATCTCGCATTGTGCCCAATGTCCATCCCCGGGGCTGCGACGGCGAGGATAGGGGGATAGGGGGGGGCCGCTCGGGCGCCCGCCAAGGACGCGGCGCTCACCATCGCCGAGGCGTCCACCGACGCCGCGCTGGGCGTGGTGCACGGCCTGGCGCCGGCGCTGGGCGTTGGCGTCGAGGGGGGCGGGGCCGGGGCCGCCCACGAGGGGGCCGCGTTGGAGGGGTGGCCGTTAGAGGAAGGAGGTGTGTTTGCCAAGTGGAAGGAGAGTGCGATTGAAGGGCTACAGATCGTTCGCATCTGGGCTGAAGATCGCGCGAGCACAGATGGCTTCTCTAAGAATATATCGCTCGTACATGTTCCTGGTACTGGAGGTCTGCTGTACGTGACTTGGGCCAGGCCGCCGCCACCGCCCTCCTCCTCCTGTTCCTTCTCCCTCATCCTTCTCTCTCCCCTCTCTTATCCTGCTCGGCCTCCCTCCTCTTCCTCCCTCCTCGGTCCCTCCTCCTGTTCCTGCTCCCCCTCCTTGTCCTCTCTCTCCCCTGGGGGCCGCTGGCATGCCAGGCCTCTGAGCAATGACATGATGGGCCGTGTCAATCAGCCTGATGAGCACGGCCGCCTCAAAATGACAGCGAACAAGACGGCCGAGAGGAATTTCGCTGCGGCCGCAGTGATCTTGAAAAGCATTGGGAAGACGCAGTCACACCACAGGGTGGAGGTCCCACATCATGTTCAGGTGTTGCACGATATGTATGAAACGGCGCCGACGTTTCAAATCCTTGGAAGGCGACGAGATGCGCTTGCGCAGTGTTTCGTCTGCGAGTCGGTGCCAGGGGGGCAGTGGTGGAAGTTCCAGGGGCCGACGACGACGGGGAGGAGATGGGGTCGGGGGAGGGGCAGTGGTGCGAGCTCAGGTCAGACGGCGGAGGGCATCGCCCCCTCTGGAAGCTCCAGGTGGGTAGGGGAGGTGCCCGACGAGTTCTCCGCCGCGATGGCCGACGCGCCCAGCTTCGTGTGCTGCTGGTGTCAGCTGCCGTGCCACCAGCTCTGTGGGGAGGCTGGGCGGGCTCTTGTGGTCGCTCGTGGTGGGGACCTTGACTTGAGCTCCCTGAAAGGCGACGATGCCCGCGACGTCCCAGCATCTTTTTTCGAGTGCCACGGGCGAGCGATGGAGGAGTGGTGGAGCGGGGGTGGAGGCGGGAAGGAGGAGGACGAGAAGGGGGAGGGACTTCGCCACGGGGGAGGGTGAGGGGGCGCCCGATGAGGGGGGGAGGTCCTCGTCATCATGTGTTCCCCCCCTCCATCCCTTCTCCTCCCCGTCCTCCCGTTCTCCTCATGCTCCTTATCCTTCTCTTCTCTTCTCTTCCCCTCCTCCTCCCCCTCCTTCTCGCCCGAGGTACCTCTGCCCCATGTGCGATGCATGGGCAGGCCCCCTGTGGCGGGAGACGGCCGCGGGGCCGGCTGGGGCCGCGGCCGCAGCAGCGGCTCACCCTCCAGGCTGAGTCGCTGGGCCGAATACATTTGCCAAGTTTGCTTGCTGGACTGACTGACTTACCTTGCTTGCAAGTGATAAGTGGGGCAGAGCTCGGGCAGCACTGCTGCGCCTGCTGAGCACGCTGACGGACTGACGGACACGAGGCTCCTGAGGGCGGGAGTCTAGCTCTCGCCGGCGAGACGCCAATCCAGCTCCGCGCGAATGAGGGGAGGGCCCCAGGATGGCCTCGAAGTCCCGAGATACTGGAAGCCCCCGATGCCCCGCCCCAGCAGGGAAAGACTGCAGATGGCCCCGATAGGCGCTAGGGCAGCTGGGGCCGAGAGATGGGGGGACGTGGGTCACAGCGGAGATTTGCTACCGCATCCTTTGGGGCGCGCTGTCTGGGTGATCAGCCTTCCACGCCTTCCACAGCCACGCCCCGCTCTGCCACCGTCGATCCTCTCTCCCTTTCGCTCGCACCCCCTGCCCTCGGGGGCCAGGGGCAGCTGGGGCTGGAGGGTACACATGGGGAAAAGCGGAAGTGAGTTATGCACGCGCGCGCATGTAGAGTCATATATGAAACGGCATGAGGCCGCATGCATGATCACGAGCGGCGGGCCAGTGCGAGAGAAGGACAGTGTGCAAAGTTTGTAGGGACATATGCATGCCTACATGAACGTGTACGCATGGGCGCACATATTATATATATATAAATATATATAGATGTTGCATGCACATGCACATCGAGAGAGATAAAACGAGGAACAGTATAGAGGCATGGAGACAGACAGAGAGATCGAGAGAGAGAGAGAGAGAGAGAGAGCGAGAGAGAGAGAGAGAGAGAAAGATAAAGAGAGACGCACACGCAACCGCACAACAAGCGAGAGGGATTGCAATGTTTGTTGGATAAATGGGAGCGCCTGACCCGCCCTGCGCGCTTCCGGGCAGCGCAGGTTCCAGCCGATCAAGGGCCTCGCGGATGGCGCTGGCGGCTTGCCGCGTGCGGGGCGGGGGGGGCGCGCATGGCGACCCTTCCCTTGCGATGCTCGCGTCAGCACTCAGTTTGTTCGGCACGCAATCGCTATCGCCCTCCATCCCTGTACTTCCACCACCGCCGCCCATCGTTGCATGTATCATGTCCACCTTTGTCTCCTCCCCCCATCAACCCTCATGATTTCATTCCTCCTTGCGGGATTGCAACTGCTGTGTCGGAGCACTGTTTCTAAGTCAACGCCTGGAGGCGCGCGGAAGAGCTGCGTTCGGGGGGAAAGTCCTTGAAGCGATGTTCGAGGCAACAGCCTTGGAGGAGCACCCCTCCAAGGATGATGTTCGGGAGATGTCTTTGATGGGCGCCCCTGCAAACCAGCTTCTGGGTCACCTCCTTTGGAGGAGCACCCCTCCACGACATCTCCAGGGCACCTCCTTTGGAGGGTTTGGAGGAGCACCCCTCCAAACCATCTCCAGGGCACCTCATTTGGATGGGCACCCCTCCAAACCATCTCCAGGACAACTCATTTGGAGGAGCATCCCTCCAAACTAGCATCCGGGACACCTCCTTTGGGGGAGCACCCCTCCAAATCATCTCCAGGACACCTCCTTTGGAGGAGCACCCCTCCAACACATCTCCAGGACGCCCCCCTTGGAGGATCACCCCTCCAAAACATATCCATGGCATCTCCCTTGGAGGAGCACCCCTCCAAACCATCTCCAGGACACCTCCTTTGGAGGGGCACCCCTCCGAACCATCTCCAGGCCGCCTCCCTCGGAGGAGCACCCCTCCAAATCATCTCCAGGACACCTCCTTTGGAGGAGCACCCCTCCAACACATCTCCAGGACACCCCCCTTGGAGGATCACCCCTCCAAAACATATCCATGACACCTCCTTTGAAATGGAGGAGCACCCCTCCAAACCATCTCCAGGACACTTCCTTTGGAGGAGCACCCCTCCACACCATCTCCGGGCCGCCTCCCTTGGAGGAGCAACCCTCCAAATCATCTCCAGGATGCCTCCTTTGGAGGAACACCCCTCCAACACATCTCCAGGGCACCTCCTTTGGAGGATCACCCCTCCAAAACAGATCCATGGCACCTCCTTTGGAGGAGCACCCCTCCAAACCATCTCCAGGACACCTCCTTTGGAGGAGCACCCCTCCTACCACTCCTGGCGCTCCTTGGTGGATCACCCTCCAAATCATACTCCAGGACACCTCTGCGTAGGAGCACCCTCAACACATCTCAGGACACCCCCTGGGTGGATCACCCTCCAAAAATATCCATGGACCTCTTGGGGGGAGCCACCCCTCAAACCATCCCAGGACACCTCTTGGAGGAAGCAACCCTCCAAACCATCTCCGGGCCGCCTCCCTTGGAGGAGCACCCCTCCAAATCATCTCCAGGACACCTCCTTTGGAGGAGCACCCCTCCAAAACATCTCCAGGGCACCTCCCTTGGAGGATCACCCCTCCAAAACATATCCATGGCACCTCCTTTGGAGGAGCACCCCTCCAAACCATCTCCAGGACACCTCCTTTGGAGGAACACCCCTCCAAACCATCTCCGGGCCGCCTCCCTTGGAGGAGTACCCCTCCAAATCATCTCCAGGACACCTCCTTTGGAGGAGCACCCCTCCAACACATCTCCAGGGCACCTCCCTTGGAGGATCACCCCTCCAAAACATATCCATGGCACCTCCCCCCTTTGGAGGAGCACCCTCCAAACCATCTCCAGGACACCTCCTTTGGAGGAACACCCCTCCAAACCATCTCGGGCCGCCCCCTTGGAGGAACACCCTCCAATCATTCCAGGACACCTCCTTTGGAAACATCTCCAGGGCACCTCCCTTGGAGGACCACCCCTCCAAAACATATCCATGACGCCTCCTTTGGAGGAGCACCCCTCCAAACCATCTCCAGGACACCTCCTTTGGAGGAGCACCCCTCCAAACCATCTCCGGGCCGCCTCCCTTGGAGGGGCACCCCTCCAAACCATATCCAGGGCACCTCCTTTGGAGGAGCACCCCTCCGAAACATCTCCAGGGCACCTCCCTTGGAGGATCACCCCTCCAAAACATATCCATGGCACCTCCTTTGGAGGAACACCCCTCCAAACCATCTCCAGGACACCTCCTTTGGAGGAGCACCCCTCCAAACCATCTCCGGGCCGCCTCTCTTGGAGGAGCACCCCTCCAAATCATCTCCAGTACACCTCCTTTGGAGGAGCACCCCTCCAAAACATCTCCAGGGCACCTCCCTTGGAGGATCACCCCTCCAAACCATATCCATGGCACCTCCTTTGGAGGAGCACCCCTCCAAACCATCTCCAGGACACCTCCTTTGGAGGAGCACCCCTCCAAACCATCTCCGGGCCGCCTCCCTTGGAGGAGCACCCCTCCAAACCATCTCCAGGACACCTCCTTTGGAGGAGCACCCCTCCAAAACATGTTCAGGGTACATCCTTTTGGAGGAGCACCCCTCCGAAACATATCCAGGGCATATCCTTTTGGAGGAGCACCCCTCCAAAACGTCTCCAGGGTACCTCCTTTGGAGGGGTACCCCTCCAAACCATCTCCATGGTACCTCCTTTGGAGGAGCACCCCTCCAAAACACCTCCAGGGCACCTCCTTTGGAGGAGCACTCCTCCAACACATATCCAGGACACCTCCTTTGGAGGAACACCTCCCCAAGAGGTCATCGCGCATTGAGTCTTGGAGGAGCGCTCCTCCAAACGAAGTTCCCGGATAGCTCATTGGAGGAGTTAGTCCTTCAAACCCTCTGCTGTCCCATCCCGACGCGCAGCTGGTGCCGAGCTGCTCTACTTTCCTTCATCCCGAAGTTTTCTCTTGTCAAGTGTTTATTGCTGCGCCGCGCGCTGGCCCCGCGCTGCTCGGAGAGCCATGGGGAAGAGGGCCGCGAGCGGCAGAAAGCGCTGCCGAACTCTCAAAGCCCGCCTCTCGGACGCCCCTGAGCCCGAGCCCGAGCATCAGACCGAGCTGAGCAGAGTCATTGTGCCGCATCACGCCATGGATGCGTCCGCGAGTGCCTCAGCGGCGGCGCCCGATCGTGCGTCCCGGTCGAGCTCCCAGCTGAGTATCGTGGACGCATTCGCGATGACCGCCGCGGCGGCGGCTGTCACGGACCCCCAGCCCAGCGCCGCCACCATCGAGCTCGACGGCCAGGGCAGCGGGCTGTCCGACTGCGGGCTGTCCGACACCCCCGGCGAGATCGCCAGGCAAGATTTGGAGGACATCATTCGCGTCCAAACCCAAATGGGTTACACGCGCCTCTGGTTCCCAGATGCACCCGAGGAGGATCATGCGGGGGCAACGGGAGCTGGAGCGGGCGAAGGTGGCAACGCATAATTGTGATCATGGGGCCTCCAGGGGCTCACTTGGAGCAGGGAAGGGCCCGACATGGGCCACAGTTTGTTGTCGGTAATCCGAGCTATCGGGTCTTTCTCGGGGCCCTCTTGGAAACGTCTCGCAGCCATCCAGGGCATTTCTTAAGGCCTTCCTTCCTGGGCCCCGACGGAGCCCATGGGCCCTCGAGAGGACCTCGCGAGGGCCCCGACGGGGCACCGAGACTGCTCAGAATGGCACCGAGGGTTACCTTAGACGCACTGCCCGGAAACTGTGGTCAAGTCCATTTCTTGTTTCTATACATTCAAAACAAAACAAAAAAAGAAACACCATTCACCTCTCCCAGGGCTTAACATGAGCCGAAGAGGGGCCCCGCGCCGTCTCCCAGGGGGCCCCGAGGTTGCTCAGGACTGCGCCGATGGTGGCTTCAGACGCATTGCCGCATTGCCACCCCCAGGAGCTCGCGCGAAGTGGGCCCTGAGACCCCCCTTGCGACCTTCCAAGATGGCTACGCTTGACCTGGGCTTCCACGCGGCCGCTCGGGGCATTCTTGGAACCCATCGGGGCCATCCCAGAGCATGTTTGGGCCCTTGTGTCTGTACATCCCCGAAGCTTCCAGGAAGCGGCCGCCGAGCCTGCGCCGCCGCCCGCGCCGTCGGCGCCGCTGCCGAACGTGGAGCCGGCTGAGCCGGCGCAGGTGGTCGCCTTGCCTGGCGGCGTCGGGGGCGTGGAGGTCGAGATCGCCGCCCCGCCGACGCTCGAGCAGGAGGAGGCCAGCGCCCCCGCTGTGCCGCGGCTGCGCAACCTGCTGCACTTCGATGCGGATCCGCACCACGAGCACAAGGTGTTGTCTGATGTCTCGCTGTACCGGTGGAACGACGAAGAACGCTTGGTGAGCGAAGTCCACCAGTGCTATGAGTGGCCCGTGTACGACGTGCTGAAAGTGTCCAGTGACGTCACCCAGACCCTGCCCCGCAACGGCTTCAGTGACAACGAAACGCCCCAGACGCCCATTGCCGAGATGTTCGGGTGCAGGACCTCCTACGAAGTTGTCTCCAAACTGTGCAGGGTCCCCGCTGGGTAAACCCACCCTCCTCATCCTCCTCCCCCCCCCCCTCCTCCTCCTCCTCCTCCTCCTCCTCCTCCCCCTCCTCCTCAAACAAATTCCCCCGATAACTCCCTTCGAATCAGGCCCTTCGAAGGGCTTTTCGCCCCGACGAGGAATCCCGCAGGAGCGCCCCAGGCAAGTCCACCCCCGCCCTCCTGTCCTCTTCCTCTCCTCCTCATTGCCACTCACGCCTTCCCCTCGTCTTCCCCCTCTCGTCGCCCCCCCCTCGCCCCCCCCCTCCCCCTCCTCGGGGCGGGGGGCAATGCGTGCAACGGCCCGACCCTCGGAGGTGGTCGACGCGGAGCGGATGTCGACTGCATTCAGCGGCATCGACGCTCCTGGGATGGCCGCCGCCTTGATCGGCCGGGCGCTCGTGTCCGTCAGCCGCGACATCTACGCTGGCCAGGGCGGCCTTGCCATCCCGCGGCCGATGGTGAAGCACACTCACGCCATCGAGTGGGACGCGGAATGCCAGGCGGAGCTCCTCTCGTCCCACGTGCACTCCCCGTGCTGCTGCTTCCGGAACATCAGGGAGTTCTATGCAGGCAGCATTCAACCGTGGGCTTGCAGGGTCGAAAAGCAGTGCAAGAACTCGAAGCGCGGTGTCAAGGGCGTCTACGAGGCCATTGTCAAAGCTGTGAAAAGTGGACTGGCTGTTCAGACGAGGGCGCACTGCGTTGTGCACGGCGGGCAGTGCGACTTGTCCAGGGGGGGGGGCGCTGAGCTCCACGTCGCGGGCACGCCTTGCACAGACGAGTCGTCTATGCACGACTACAAAGAAGGAGCCTCAGGAAACAAACGGCCATGCAGCCGCCCGCCCCCTCTTCCCATCACCGCCCCCGCATCGACTCGCCGCTTGTGGGCTGGGCCCTCATAGGAGCGCTGGATGGTCGCACGTGCCTCTACTTCATGGCCTGGGTGGCACTCCGACTCAAGTGCCAGGATCGGGCGGGGGCCGCACTGTGCCAGCCAGCCTCGGGGATGGGGGCCCTCCTCCCTCCTTCCTGTTGTTTATCCCTCCTCTCCCTCCCTCCTTCCCCTCCTCCCTCCCTCCCTCCCTCCTCCCTCACTCTTCCCTCCCTCTTTCCTCCCTCATCCCTCCTCCCTTGCTCCCTCCTCCATCCCTCCTCTCTCCTCCTTTCCGAGGCCCCCCCCCGTCTTCTCCCCCCCCGCCATTCCTTCCGCCTCCCAGGAGAAAGTGATCTTCCAGGAGAACGTAAGGCAGTTCCCGACGGGGATCCTGAACACCTTGCTGGGGC
The DNA here is from genome assembly GCA_963575745.1 of Prorocentrum cordatum. NCBI lineage: Eukaryota > Dinophyceae > Prorocentrales > Prorocentraceae > Prorocentrum > Prorocentrum cordatum. The sequence goes on from CAUYUJ010014782.1 coordinate 986,456, forward strand.
ACCTATACGACGTCCAGGAGATCACGTTGAATGCTTGCTCTTTCGGCTTCCCCAGCATGCGCACGCGCAAGTTCGCGATCTTGATTCACAAGTACAAGGCCGGGGCGTTCTTATTTCCAGTGAACATGTTCACGCGCTTGCTGGACTTTCACCACCACCAATCACTTCCCCTCCGCCCCCCGCCGTGCGAGCTGGCGGCGCGACGACGAACGACGGCCGCGACGACGACGACGAGTCGTCGTCGTCGTCGTCGTCGTCGCGGCCGTCGTTCGTCGTCGGTCGGTCGCCGTCGTCGTCACGACGACGGCGACCGACGACGACGACGCCGGACGAGGGCGACGAAGACGACGACCACGAGGAGAGACAGCACGCCATCTCCTGGCGGAAGTACTTCACCGCGACCGACGATGCCCTGCAGGGGGAGTTGGATTGGGCAATCGAGAAGGCGTTCGTAGCAAAGGACAAGGCGGATCGCGTGCCCGCCATCCAGAGGAAGAGGGGGGATGAGTTGCAGGCGGCCGTCGCCGCGCGGGCGGACGAGAACTGCGACATGGGCGAGCCTTTCATTTTCGAGAGAATTTTGACGGACTGGGAGATCGTGGTGCTCAGGACCTACCGTGCCAACTTCCCTGGGCGCGCGTGGTCCCTGAGCCAGAACCCGAATGGAGGCTGGATCACCGACATTTTTGGCCTCGAAGAGTCGCGCGGGAAGAATGATCCGATCAGGGTGTTGATTTTGGAGTCCGAGGGCCCCTCTGGGAGATGTCCAAATGTTGCCCTGATAGAAGCGGCAGTCCGATCGGAACCCAGAGGGCCTCTGCGGCCTCAGGCGGTCTCGTCTTGGGGCCCAGGGGCCCAGGGGCCCATGGGTCAAGGAGGAGGGGGAGGGGGAGGAGGAGGAGGAGGAGGAGGAGGAGGAGGAGGAGGAGGAGGGGGGAGGAGGCGGAGGAGGAGAGGGGGAGCATGGGGGAGGGAGGAGGAGGAGGAGGAGGAGGAGGAGGCGGAGTCGGAGAGGATGGGGAGGAGGAGGAGGAGGAAGAGGAGGAGGAGGAATAGGGGGAGGAGGAGGAGGCCCCCTCATCGGAGGCTGCATCATGCGCAGCGGCGAAGCGAACCTCCAGTGCATCATCAGGAACTGCGGGCTCATCTGGGCCGACATCCAGGACAGCCAGGGCCGCCCAGTTGGCCGTTGGCTCGCGGCCCTGGAACTTCTGGCGAGCCAGGGCTTTCCCACGATGGACTGGCAGTGGGGCCACCGCGACAGCAGTTTCTCGCGTCCACGTGCAAGGAACAGGGCCGCGGTGTACCACCAGGCGGGGAACACGATGAGCTTGCCCGTCATTGGGGCTCTCTTGCTCTACAAGTGGGAGGGAGCGGCACAAAACGATGGGGGACAGGGATGGGGGGATGGGCGGGGGAGGATGTGGGCGTGTGTGGGGTGGGGTGGGGTGGGGGAGGGCGGAGGGATGGGTTTGTTTTCAAATCACCTCGCGAGGCGGGCCTGCGAGGAGGGATGCGGGAGTGGGGGGGCGGTGAAGGAGGCAGGGAGGCTGGAGGATAGGATCCATTTCTTTTCGGGATATGCTCGGCCTCGGCCGTGCATGGGTGCATGGGGTTTCCCGTCGGGAACCCCCATGCACCCATGCATTCGGACCTGCCCGATTGCGTCGGGAAACTTTCCCGACGCATTCGGACCTGCCCGTAGCACCCCCCAGGTGGCTGGCGACCCCCGACGCCCCCCTCGCCCAGACGATCACGATCGACGACTCGGACAACGACCACGGCCACGACTTCGACGACTACGACTCCAGCTCGGATTGACTTGGATAAGACCCTGCCGCTGCGCGGAGGGCCCAGCCCGGCCCAGCCCCGAGCCCACGACGACTCGGAGGACTCTGAGGACGCTGGCGCCTCCGGCTCAGGCTCTGGCGCCTCCTCTGACGCGAGCACCCCGTCACAAGTGTGTGCCTACGGCCGTTTTGTGTAGGTGCCACGGGGTCGACGTTGTGGTCTGCAGCGCGTGCTCAGCATTGGGTATGGCTGGGCATGCATCTACTCTACTCTCAGGGCCCCTCTGGTGAGTAAAGTTGTTGGGAAGCATTTGAGGTAGTAGCATTGAGGCAGGCTGTCCCCTCGGGGTCTCGCACCGCCAGTTTGACAGTTAGTCCCGAGCCCGAGCCCCCCCATGCCAGACAGTTGACTGCGGGTAAGCCGCGGGAAGCAGCGGGGAGGGCAGGGCCCAGTAGGGCCCCTAGGCGGGGGCCAGCGCGATGCCGGAGCCCGTGCGAGCGGTGCGAGCGGCCCTTGAAAACAATAGCGCCAGCTGGGCCACCCCCAGACCATCGGGCGGAGCGAGAGGCGAGGGAGGGAAAGGGTGGGGGCCCTGCCTGCGCTGCCGCCGCTGACTCAGCCCGACCCCCTTCCAGGGACAGAGGCGCGGAGGCGGGGGGCCTCGCCTTGTCGCGCTTGCGGGGTGACCTGGCAGGGCGGGGAGGTTGCCCCTCTCTTCTATCCGTCCCTCCTCCTCCTCCTCCTGCCTCCTTTCCCTCCTGCTCTTCCTGCTCCTCGCTCCTCCTCCTTCTTCATGATCCTTCTCCCGCCGTCCTTCCCGTTTCTCTCTCCCTCAGACTCTCCCTCCACAACCGCGGCTCCCGCCCCCGTCCAACTCCGACCCCCCCTTCTCCAACTTCAGCGGCTTAGGCTTCGCTTCGCATCGCGAGTCGGGCCGCGTCTTCGGGGCTATAGACTATAGAACCAATCCTGCCGCCGCGCGCAGCATCCCAGCTCAGGCTCTGCGACTGTTTAGTCCCTGAGCTTACCCGACTCTGACTGACTCGGTCAAGCCCTCAAGCCCGGCGCGATGTTCGCCAAATTCGGAGGCCAAGGCCGCGGCGGCGGCAGCGGCATCCGCGGCAGGAAGCCTGCAGGGACAGAACAGAAGACCCGACCTGGCCCTGAGCGCCGCCTGAGGTCCAAGACTCCGAGCTCTCCGAGAAATCCTTCAAAACCATTCGCGGGTTCCAAAAGCAGACGCCTCGAGGGGCCGAACGTGCCCCCGACGATGGCCGAGCCGCAGTCGCCTTCACTTTCACCATCATCGAAACCAGTTGGACTTCCCGCAGATCAAGAGCAGGTGGAGGCCTTGAAGGCCAGGGCAGGGCAGCTCGAGGCAGAAGCTGAGGCAAAGAAGTGGAACCCGTCTCTGACTGTGGAGTTAGCGTGACCATGGCACCCGACAAACCCTCACCCCGACCATCCAGCTCTTCCCCCCATGTTCGTCCCCAGTGCATTCGCACCCTCACCTTCCCCCATGAGTGAGTCTGCCGACCTCTTGCATCCGAGGTACGGCAAACAGACCAACGCGAGGTATCTGGCTCTCATGAGGAAAGACTACGTGGTCCCCCGGCATGCGCAACGGCCCCCCGCAGCAAACTCAACGGGCTGTCGGGCCCAGGGGCCCCAGGGCCTAAGAGGCCCTCTACGGGGGGAGGGACATAGCGCCCAGCGAAGAAGTCGGCCCCACCCCCAGGTCAACCAGCACGCGCCCAGCACCCACCCCTGATCTTCCAGGACGCAGATGGTTCCACGAAGAGGACATTCGTCCGCCATGAGAAGAACCGCGAGACGATGTGGTCTGCGTGGGTACTGAGTGCCTCCCCATCTCCCACTGCTTGCCTTCTTGCCCACCCCCCTCTGTCCAGCCGCGGGCCGCTGGCGGGCCTCGGTCTCGTGGGCAGCCCCGAGGTCGAAGGTGCACGAGTACGCGGCGGGCATCAGCACCGGCGGCCTCTCTTACGGAGTTGCGGGGGAGCCATGGCTGCAATGGTCCATCAATGCTGCTGGCGAGAGGTGCTACCCATTACGTGCATTTACGTGGGGGCATCGGCAGCAAACTTAGCGTTCGCTGCTTCTGCTTCTGCGTCGGCGTAAAGCTTCTCGGCGGGTCGAGGTCAGATCTCGATCGCTTCGACTCGGGCCTTGCTCGATCCTAGCCTCTCCCCCCCCGGAACCCGCGGCGGCGGTTCCAAGGATCCTTGCCGCCTACGAAGCTTTCATCAAATACGGTGATTCAAGGGCCTGCCAGGAGCTCAAGAAGGATCGGTTGGCCACAAAACAAAAAGCGGTGGAGCCACCATCTGGGCCCTGTGGGGCCCCGCCCTGGGGCCCAGGCCCTCCAGCGGGCTTAGTGAATCGCCCCGAGAGGACCCCGTCGCCCCAGTGGTGGCCCTAGTGGGCCCTTCTTGGAATTTAAAAACATGGCGTGGGGGCCATGAGTGAGGGCGCTGCTTTCTGCGACCCTCCGCGCCAGGAGGGGCTGCAGTGCATCATCGAGTTCCACGAGAAGACGCCGGCATCGCTCGTCGATTTCGGGATGAAGGAACACAACGCCCATCACCACGGGGAGGGCGTCACGTTTATCGAGAAGGCCGATGCTCCGATGCGATCGATGCGATTTCCTTATCATCCCTTGCCTCGCCTCATCCTCTCCGTCCTGCCTCCGCCCTCCGTCTCCTGCCTTCCACCTCCTCCTCGGCTTCGTCCTCGTCTTCCTCCCCCTCCGCTCCCCTCCCCCCTGTCTCCCCCCCTCTATCGCTGCGAATTGTTATCCTCCTCCTCCGCTCCTCCTTCTCCTGCCGCCCCTCTCCCCTCTCCCTCCCCTCTCTCCCTCTCTCTCTCTCTCTCTCTCTCTCTCTCTCTCTCTCTCTCCCTCTCTCTCTCTCCCTCTCTCTCTCTCTCCTCTCAGCTCACCGCCGTGCCGGGCAACGCCTCGTCGTGGAGGCTCGTCAAGGACGGCCCAGAGGGCGCAAAGAGCGACGACCCCGCCTATCCCACGAAGTGGTGGGAGTGGACCAAGAAGCAGGCGATCTTCGCTAGGATATGGCATCCCGAGCAGGACTTCAAAGACTGCAAGATGATATACAACACCCTCAACGGCCTCGGCGTCTGGAAGGAGTGCTGCTCTTTCTGGGGCGAGAAGGTGAAGTTCGAGGATTCGGCCATGGAGCATCGCAGCATCATCATCAATTTGTGCTACTTCACTCGGTTGATCGATAACTTCTTCCTCGCGTCCCTTGGCAGGGAGACGTGCGCCGAGCTAGTGATGGCGGCGCTGCCATTCTTCACCCCGTTGACGAGCGACACTTTCGAGGAGACGTCTGCTGGTGCGCTCGTGGCTCATTGGGCATTCGACCAGTCTGGCAAGGAGTTCGAGATGCTGATGGACAACCTCAAGTACGATTTGACGGAATCAGCAACGCACAAGAAGATGAAGAAGCTCGCCGAATCTGCTTCCGATAAGTCCACTGAGCTCCAGGAGCAAGTGGATGAGCTCAAGGAGGACGCCAGACAGAAGCAGGCCCTTGCCGATCGACCTCAGGCAACCAAAAAGCAGAAAGCAGAAGCCAGGAAGGCAGCCATGTCGGCAGTGAAGGCCGCGCAGAAACTTGAGTTGTCAAGCAAGCCGGTCGAGTTGCACAGCTGGGCGGAGACTGTCGAGGTGAAATCAGGCCCGCTGGGATTGGGGGTTTGGGACCAGGAGCTAGGTCAGGAGATTTGGTTTTGAGGTGCATTGGCGGAAGCTGGCAGAGGGTGAGCGGAAGCTGGCGGCAGCGATGACGATAGCGGCTGCGTTCGCCGTATCCAGTCTAGTAGTAGAGTCTAGTAGGGGCTGGCCCCTGTCCAAACTCGACCCAGCGGGCTATTTTCCCCGTGAGGCAGCAAGAGGAAGCTGCGCGGCGTCTCGGCCTGCGAGGATTACGTCTTCCACGTCAGAGGTATGCTTGATCACTTCGACAAGGACGGGGTCGGCGAGAACATTAAGAAGTCGCTGCGCCGCGTGGCATACAACTTGATGTACAGGCTCCTGTGGAAGAAGCATAGGCCTGGTCCTTCTATCCGTGGGAAGGCCATCGAAAAGTATTCCATCTTGCGCTCCGATGTGCTTGCCCTGATCGAGCGGTCCATGCAACTGTTGCCTACTGGCGAAGGCGGTGGGGCGCTGACCGCCGCGGCGCTCGCAGATAAGTTGCTGGAAGATTGCGCGAAGGAGGCTTCGGAGAAGCTGGCGGAGGACCTCATGAGAGGATGTGCTGGGGCCATGCGTGCTTTCTGCAAGGCGATTGACTTCCTCTCGGAGACGCCTCTGTCCGAGCGCCCCATTTTCGGCATGATGAAGACTGCTTTCAGCGAGGCCGTCGGCGATCGTGACAAGTTCGACTCCCAGGGCCGCTCTGACCAGATCAAAACCGTTGTGCCCGCCCTTGCGGACGTTATAGACAGCCACGCCATCAAGTTCAAGTGGGCCCCAGCTTTCAAGGCGATCTGCACGGCCATGCAGGACCATGAGTGCAAGCGCGGGTCGGATGACATCCAGGCGATCAATGAGTATTTCGGCGGCCAGTCGGAGGTCGTGACGAACATGATGGACTTCAGGGCCGGTGCTGTGGTGGAGCTCCTCGAGCACGCCAACATGGACCTGTTCGCGGAATTTGGCAGGTGCCTCAAGGAGAAAGGTCAGCTCCTGTTCGACGAGGTGGCCTTGGTGGACACTTTCTCTTCGAGGGCGCAGTTCATCCAGCTTTGGTCTCGGCTTCTCGCGCCGCGGAGCACCGGCGAAGATTCTGTCGATGTCGATGTCGATGCCATCTTTGCCGCCTACGTCAAGATCGCCCGCGACTACGCCACTGCGGAGAAGATCTTGGACGCCGACGGCAAGCTGATAGCCGTGAAGGAGGAGCCGGAGGCGGAGGTCGACTCGCAAACCAAGGCCCGCCGCCGGCGATATGCTTTTTTCTCTTCCCCTCCCTCTCAATCGCCCACCCTCCTCCTCTGGATTTCCCCCACCGCCTCCCCCCCTTTTCTCGGGGCGGGGGAAGTCGAGAGGGATAGGGGGGAGAAGGAGAAGGAGAAGGAGAAGGAGGAGGCATATGCGACCCCCCAGGGCGGCGTCGTCGACAGCATCACCGACGGCGGACAGGTCCACGCGCCCCCTCGCACCACCATTCGTAGCATGGCCGATGCGGCGTTCCCTGCGACAGAGAGCAGCAGCATGACGGGGATCACGCGCTTGACTGCGCTCCGGGAGGCGAGGAACTTCTTCCAGCACGTCGTCGACACCGCGAACGCGGCTTCGTTCGAGGCCCGCGATGCCGAGATGGGCGGGCTCGACCTGCTTGTCGATACGAACGGGAAGAGGTTGCGTCTGTACACTCGGAAGGCCCAAGGATTGACGCTCATCCTAGGTGGCAACGTTGTCTCCGGCGCCGCTGCTGACAAGGTGTCTTACCTACTGACGACGTTCATGGACACCGAGTTCTGGGTATCAGGTCGAACCTGACGAAAGTTATCATCGAAAAACAACACCCTACATATTCTGAAAATATTCTTAGACGGACCCCGATGGCTCCCTTCGCGGCTGGTGCCTCGTGGCGCGGCTGCGGCTGTTTTGTAGTTATTCCACCGCCAGAAGATGTCCACATCCACCGCTTCGGAGTCGTGCACTGGGATCTCGGGGAGCGGTGGTATCTGCCCGCTCGCGCTGGCGGGCAGATATCCATATCCGCCGCTCCCCGAGTCCTCGGAACACGACCCAGCAGCAGTGGATATGGTCATTTGCTGGTGGCGCAGTTATCGCCCTTCCAATAGGTCATCAGATGGACACGCTGGGCTCCGACACCGTGGTCCCTGGCTACTTGGCGCTGCCGAGCAAGAAGGACTACACCATGGCGGTCCAGGAAGAGGAGATTGAGGTGTACTTCAATCCGAATGGCCCCTTGGGGTCCCGCTGGGCCTTCGACAAAGCCGCCTGGCGCCGCAACCACTCGCTGGGCCTCAAGCTGGCATTCCTGGGCGAAGTGGGCGGCCAGGCAGCGCCAAGGCCTGAGCCAACGGCGGACGTGGGCCCCGTGGGCGACCACAAGGAAGCGGCGGCGCCGGAGGCGGAGGGCGCTGCAGATGCCGAGGGCGAGGTGGGCGAGGAGGAGGCGGCCGAGGGGGCTGCAGTGATGAAGAGGCCCGCCGCCCGTAGCGCTAAGGGCAGCGACGTCGCGCTGCAGGCGCCGCCGCCGGGGCCGCCGCCGGCGGAGGCGGCGCTCGTCCCGCTGGCACCGTCGCCGCAGGCCCTCCTCGCCCTCGTCCTCATCTTCCTTGTCCTCCATGTCTTCCTAATCCTTCCTCTTCCTCCTCCCCTGCCTCCTGCCCTCCTCCTGCTGCCGTTGCGCTGCTGCCCGCTCTCCCCTTTCCCTTCCTCCTCCTCCTCCCCTTCCTCCTCCTCCTCCTCCTCCTCCTCCTCCTCCTCCTCCTCCTCCTCACCTCCTCCCCCTCCTCTGCCTTGTCCTCCCCGCTGTCCTCCTCCCTCCTCTCCATATCCGGGTCCATATCCGCCGCCCCCATCCTCCTCCCCCTACTCCTCCTGCCCTCCTCCCTATCCTCATCCTCCTCCCCCCCGCCTTTCCCGAGGGGGAGGCCGACGACGCTCGCGTCAGCGCGATCAAGCTGAAGCTCCGTTGCCTCAGGGTGGCCGAGGCGTGGGATTTCCCCGTGGAGGGCGAGGCGAGGAGGAGTGGGAGATCTCGCGCCCGACGGATACCTTCAAGGTCGGATCTATCGAAACCTCCCCCCTCCTCCTCCGACCACATCCTCGTCCTCGCCCTCGCCCTCGCCCTCGTCGATATGCCCGGGGGGGGGGCTGCGTTCTTTCGATCCCCCTGTATAGGCCCCGCTGGGCCTCTCGGTGCTTAATGGCACCTCCATTCGGCCCCCTCCCGTGCCTACGGCCCTATGGGTTCGGTTTGGGCTCCCGATGGGCGGCTCCCGATCTTTCGGACACCTCCTCCTATTCGTCCTCCCCCTCGTTCTCCTTGTCCTCCTCCTCCTCTCTCTCCTCCTCCTCCTCCTCCTCCTCCTCCTCCTCCTCCTCCTCCTCCTCCTCCTCCTCCTCCTCCTCCTCCTCCTCCCTCTCTTTCTCCTCCCCCTCTTCCTCACCATCCTCATCATCCCTCCTCATCCTCCTCCGAGGATTACCGCCGCGGGGAAACCGAGGAGGGCGTCGAGGGGGGCGGCGGCGAGGAGGGGGAGGGCCCCGAGAGCGTCAAGGCCAGGCTCAAGAAGTCGGTGGAGCAGCTGTGCGGCGGCGGCGGGGGCACCGGCGAGCTGGATGGGGCAACGCTCTCTGACACTCTCGTCGTCGTCGTCGTCGTCGTCGTGGTTCGTCGTCGTCGTCGTCGTCGTCATCGTGGTCGTCGTCATTCGTCGTTCGTCGTCGTCGCAGTCGTCGTCGTGGTCGTCTCGTCGTCTCGTCGTCGTCGGCGCTGTCGTCGTCGTGTCGTCGTCGCAATCGCCGTCGACCTCGTCGTCGTCGTCGTCGTCGTCGTCGTCGTCGTCGTCGTCGTCGTCGTCGTCGTCGTCGTCGTTCGTCGTTACCGCCATCGTCGTCGGAGTCGTCGTCGACCTTGTGACAAGGTCGACGACGACTCCGAAGACGTCGCCGTCGTCGTCGTCGTCGCCGGCGTCGTCGCCGTCGCTGCCCGAGGCAACGTCGGCGGCAAGGGCGCGGGCAAGGGCATGGACGGCACCGCCGCCCAGGCGAAGAGCAACGCCTTTATCGGCCAGTGAGCCTCTGAGCGAGGAGAGCATGAGGGACGACGAGGAGAGGGCCAGGGGATGGGAAGGGAGGAAAAGGAGGAGGAGGAGGAGGAGGAGGAGGAGGACCTTTTGGACCTGTTGACCCAGCGCGCAGGAGAGGGGGGGACCACCGACACACCCGCAAAGCAACCACGCAGGGCATCCACCAACGGCTCAGCTTCAGAGCAGCTCCTTCGGCAAGGGGGGGGGGGGAGGACCCGCGCACTGCGCCTCCAGCCGCAAGCGCGCTGGACGGCCGCTCGAACTTTGCAGCTAGCTGGCGCCCGTCAACCGCGGCGCACCGCCCACGGGCAGGAGGGGGAGGAGGAGGAGTCCGAGGAGGAGGAGGAGGAGGAAGGGGGAGGGAGGGATGGGGGAGACGAAGGATGAAGGGCGAGGGGAGAGAACTCCTCCTCCCCTTTCTTCTTTTTCTTATCTCTTCCTGCCCTTCTTCCCCTCCTCCTCCTCCTCCTCCTCCTCCGTCCCGCCCCTCATCCCCCTCCTCCTTCCGCTTAGGAGGAGGAGGAGGGCGACGCAGCGAGGGCCGCGAGGGCCCCCCCGTGCGGGGCGGGGCGCCTCGCCTTCTAGGCCGTCGCCGTGCCGGTGGCATGGCGCGGCGCCTGCCCGTGCCCGTGCTGGCCCGCCCCGCCTCGCCCTCCGACGACGACGACGAACTTCGACGAGTGACGACGACGGACTGCGACGACGACAACGACGGCGGTGGCGGCGACGACGACGACGACGAAACGAAAACGAAAACGAAAACGAAAACGACGACGACGACGACGACGACGACGACGACGACGACGACGACGACGACGACGACCGACGACGACCGACGACGACTACGCCGACGACGACGACACGACACTCCACTCCACCTCAATCCATCGTGCGAATCGTGCGTGCCGAGCCGCGCCGAGTGCCCGCGCACTCGCTGGTGCCGCGCCCCCCCCCGCGGGTCAGGTCAGGGGGGCGCGGGCCCTGCGGCACTGCGCTCGAGCTGAGCGAGCTGTGTAGTAAGAGGCGAGGGGCGCCCGCCTCCCGACGAGAGGGAGAGAGGGGTGGGGAAGCGCGGGCGGAAGGAGAAGGGCGGCGGGAGTGGAGGTGCGGGGAGGAGGAGGAGGAGGAGGAGGAGGAGGAGGAGGAGGAAGAGGAGGGGAGGAGGTGAGCACGCACCCTGTACTTTTTTGCGCTTCTTTTAAAGACATGATCGGATTGAGTTGGATTGGAGGGAGTGTAAGATGGCGGCGATCGTCACGATCGTCGTCGTCGTTGTCGCTCCCCCGTCGTCTCCCCCCCCCGCTCTCCACCGCCGCCGCCCTCCCTTCCTTCCCCTGCTCTTCTCTTCGGCTCCCTGACCATCCCTTTGCCATTCTCCCTCTCCCCGTCCATGTTCATCCACCCCTCACTCCTCCCCTCCCTGGCACCTCCCTGGCCCCTCGACCACGCCATCCAACGCAACTCCCTGACCCCTCGATCCCTCCCTGGCTTCTCCCTGACCCCTTGGTCCCTGACCCCGTCGATTGACCCCTCCCCATCACCCCTTCGTCCCTGACCCCTCGATCCTCCCTGGGCTCCTGGACTTCCCCCTGCCGCTGCGCGCTCCGCTCCGCCCCCGCCCCGCCAGGCGGCCCGCCGGGGGCGGCGTGGAGGCGTCCGCGCGGGCGGCGCGAGCGCCCGCGGTGCGGGCGAAAGCCGCCGAGCCGCGGGGGGGGCGGCGGCGGCGGGCCGTCGTCGTGGAGGCGGCGACGGCGACGACGACGGCGGCGACGGCGGCGGCGGCGACGGCGACGGCGACGACGACGATGACTCGACGGCGACTGCGGCGACGACGACGGCGACTACGACGACGACGTCTACGACTACGACTACGAATACGGCTACGACGACGACGACGACGACGGCGACGGGCGACGACGACCGCGACTCGACGGCGGACGACGGCGGCGACGGTTCGACGTCGAGCACGACGAGTACGACGACGGCTCCGTCGACGACGAATTCTACGACGACGACGACGAGGACGACGCGACGACGATGACGACGACGACGGCAGGGGACGACGAGACGACGACGTCGACGACGACAGCGACGGCGACTACGACTGCGACGGCGGCGGCGGCGCAGGCGGCGTCGGCGGCGGCGCGGATGACGGCGACAACTTCGGCACTGACGACGACGCCGACGACGACTGACGGCGGCGGCGGCGGCGTCGCCGCCGCCGCCGTCGTCGTCGTCGTCGGCGTTGTCGTGCTCGTCGTCGTCGCCGTCCGTATCGTCGTCGTCGTAGTCGTCGTCGTCGTCGTCGTTGCCGCCGTCCGTCGTCCGTCGTCGTCGTCGTCGTCGTCGCCGTCGTGGACCTCCTCGCACCCCCGCCCTGTTTGGAGGAGGGTCGCCGCGCCACTCCCCCAAACCGCTGCGTCACTTATTCTAAGGACTGGACCTCCCCAGATGATCGTAGCGACGCTGGTGACGATGGTGACAACGGCGACGGCGCGGCCAGTGATGGTGCCGATGCTGATCACGCCAGCGACGATGACGGCGCCCTCGCGTCGGTGATGGAGGTTTTGGAAGGAGTTCGACATGCGCGCATGGCCGACGCGCGCGAGTGGCCTGAATTTTCTCATTTTACACGGATCGCGCCCCCCAGCTCACGCGCAAGCGCGAACAACACATTTCGCAAATTCCCATTCAATTGGTGTCAAATCCTACGGTACCCGTTGAAATTTGCAAGAGCGCGAGCGCCTTGTTTTTCTTGTTCGGGTTTTTGGAAGAAAAACTGACGTAGCAAAACTATGTTGTTATATGTTTTCGGGGCGCTCGATTTTAACATCCTTGCGACACTTCGGGTTTTGGAAGGATTCCAAGATTCGCGCGCGACGACGCACGCGCGTGTGTATATTGCCCCAGGATTCTACATGAGGCTGCGTCCCCCAAGCGGGTTGGTGCACCGTTTTTTTAAGGAAAGTATGATATGTTCAAGTTTTTCGGTTTCTGTTTGGTAAAAAAATGGTGTGTCGCCGACCCGATCCGGTGTTGGGCATTCGGCATGCGGCCTGCGCGCGCGTCATTCCGCCTCGTCTCTCTGTCACCCTTTTCCATTTAAGTTCAGAGCCGCGGTGGCCTCTTCTGGGGTCTTGTACGCGTCGTGGGCCGTCTGGAAGCCATCGTGGGTGTCGCGGACCGATCGTTTGACGATTCGGCGCTTTCTTGGACTGGGCGCCTCCTGGGGCCCTCTTGGATCGCTTGGGGCGCCTGAAAGCGGCACCCAGGAGGAAACCATCTCTGGCCCGACTTGGCAAAAAAGGTACTTTGCGTCCGGGGGCCTCTAGGGGCCGCCCCGCGCGCGCGAAGTAGAAATATTGTGAGGCACTCGCCGGAGATCTTCGCACGCCTCTGGCCCGCTGGGCTGGCGAATTTCAGCATGTCCCTTGTGTTTTGAGGCGCGCAACGAGCGGGCGGACCAATTTCGCCGATTCCTTCTCTCCTCCTTTCCTGGTGCTGCATACTTTTTGTTTTCCTCTTACCGCTGCTGCTGCTGGTCCTCCTGCTGTTGCTGCCGTTCCCTCCTCTTTCTCTCTTCCTTACCGTCCCTGATGTTGCGCGGGCACGCGTGCTTGGCATGCCGACGCACCGGGCAGGCCCACGATTCTGCGCCCGCGGTTTCGCGTGCGATTTCGGCTGCGATTTCGGCCGCGATTTCGGACACGAGTTCCCCACGATTTCGGACACCATTTTGACCACGATTTCCGGTCACGATTTCGTCTTCCCCTGTAAGACCCCGCGAAACCACCCACGATTTTGAACGCGATTTTTTTCTCATTTTTCAATTATGAGAAAAATTGTAGTCAAAAAGTGTGCTTGGGAGGCCGAGAAAGTGGGCAACGTCGGGGCCAGAAAAGCATGCAGAATCGTAGCGAAAGGGGGGGGGGGAGGAGGGCGCCGCGGAAAGGCGGCGGGGGGGTCGTGGAGGAGGCCGGGGGCCCCCCGGGGGACCCCCGCCCGGTTGGAGAGGATGCCCTCGCGGCGGGCTGCGCTGCCTCGCGCGGCGGGCTCGCGATTGCGCCGCCACGCCCGCGGCCGCTGAGGCTTCGAAGCCGACGGTTGCCGCCAGGTCTCTCTCCTCCGCCACCAGCGCGGCCGCGCGCCATGGCTCCCGAGGGGGAGCAGCGGGCCCTCGCCGGAGTTGCGGCAGAGTCTGCGCCAGCGGCCCCCGCGCCAGCGGTGGACCCCGCGAGCGCCACTTCCCAGTGGCGCTGTTTGCCCGGCTTGCGCGGGCATGACATCCAACGGCCTCCGGGATCCCGCAAATTCCTCATGCGGCGCTCGCGCTCGAGCGTTTCTTCCTCGCGTGGGGTCTCCAAGTTGGCCCTTTTCTCGTGGCCCGTCGGTCTCACGCTGGCGCGTTCCATTATAAATCAGCTTTGGAGGCGTTTTCCCTCGCAAGCTATCGGCCGCGCGGCTGGGGCAGCACCCAGCACTTCGACGGCTGCGCGCGCGCCGACTCCGTCTGCTATTCGACGGCTGCGCGCTTCGAAGTTCGCGCGGACGCTGTGTCCGACGACCGCGGAACGAAACATCATCGAGGTGATGGATCCCGCAGCGGTCACGTGACGGCCTGGCGCGGGGGCCGCGTCGGTCGCGCATCCGTGGCGCGCATGGCGCGATGCAGCGGCAGGGGCAGGCAGCGCGCGGCCACTCGAGAACGCGCTTCCCCGCGGTCCGGCTTAACGGAAAACAGCATTTGTGACATTTTTCCATTTCGAAATCGTTTCGTTTTTTTTTGGGGGGGGGCTCTGCTTGGCACTGTTCTTGCGACAGCAAGCGCGCAGGAAAGGCGCACGCACGATTTCGATATGCGCGCGCGAGAGGCCCGTTCGGTGGCATTTTATGAACATGATGACACCGATCTTCTGGTTTTTTCCCCAAGAGTTCGGAAGGGCACGAGTGCGCTGCTTAGCGGATGTTGCGCAACCGTGGTTTTTTACATGTTTTCGGGGCGGTCGATTTTGAATTCGCTACGACAGCAATCTTTTCAGGAGGTGGATTGCGGCGTGCGCGCGACGACACGCGCGTGCGCATTTCGTCTCATGCATGTGCAATGCAGTCTTGAGCGTTGATGAATTTTTGATCGGACCGCATGCGCGCCCATATTTGTCGCAGAAGGTGAGTGGGGTGGGGTGGTGTTGGTGGGGGGCGTTGCCACCCTTGCTGGGATGGTATGGCTTCGTATTTCGGATGGACGTTGAGGCACACTCGCATGTAAAACGCAATGCGAAAGTGGGAGGAGGATTCAATCCGGGGGCGACGGCGGAGGTAGATATAATTATTCGTTGTTGAACGGAACATGTATGTGCATGTACACACGCATTCATATATATATATATATATATATATATATATAGCTATATTTCATATATCTCTCTATATATATATAGTGCGTAATGTAGCCGCGGGGCCGCGGCGCAGGCCCAGACGACGAGCGGCGACGAGGCGGCGACGGTGCGACGAGCGGTGGTTACATAGCCGCCAAACCGCCGCGCAGGCGGCGACGGCGGCCACACAGCCGCGTGACCGCCGCGCCGGCGGCGACGATGGGCGGGGACGAGGCGGCCACGGGGCGGCGAAGGCGGCCGCATAGCCGCCAGATCGCCGCGCAGGCTTTGTTCTTTGCAAAAGGCAAATTCGATGCCCGAGGTGCAAGCGCTGTTTGGGGACATCCATGTATGTTCGTCCCGCTCCTTCTGTTATCGGCCTTTTTTGTCTTCCTCCTCTCATCCTCCCTTCGTCGTCGTCTGCCTCCTGTCAATCCTCCCTCTTTCCCGTTTTCGCAGCTACGTTTGCCCCGTAACCTCGTCTTCCTCCTCCGTTTCTCCCTGATCCTCCTCGTCCACCTCGTCGCCCTCATCCTTTCTCTCCCCATTCCCGCTTCCGCACGTCGCCCGCTGCTGATAGCCTTCCGTCTCCCCCTCGTTCCCGCGGCCTCTGCCCTCGCCGTTCTCTGCCTGACTCCGCCGTGGCTGCTGGCTGCTGATGTTGCCTCAGTCCTGGCTCGTGCCCAGGTTTTCGGGCACCAGCCTCTGCTGCATGTCGGCTGCCCCTGTCTCACCGCTGTCGTCGTCGTCTTATCCGTCGTTGTCGTCGTCGTCGTCGTCGTCGTGCTCGCTTTGAGGACCTGGCCCCGTCGCGCGGGCCTCGCCCCCAGTCGGAGTCAGAGTCAGAGTCGCGGTCCTCCTCCGGCTCCTGCTCCTGCTGCCGCTCCTGCTCCTCGCCGCCCTTGCGGCCGCGGCTGCCCCTGCTCCCGCTCCTGTGCCCGCGGCTGCCCTCCCCCCCCGTCGCGCGGAGAGGTCCTGCTTGGGCGCGGGGCCACGGCCTGCCGGGGAGGCGCGGCTGACCAGCGGACGCGCGCCCGCAGCGCGTTTCGCGCACCTCCGCTGCGAGGCGGGGAGCTGTCCATTGTCCACCGCCTGGGAGCCGACGTCCCCGGTGCCCAGCGGGCGGTGGATGTGGATATATGCGGGCCCCCTGGGGGCCCGGCTGTATCCATATCCGCTGCCGAGATCCCCGAAAACTGATCCTCCAGGCGGTGGTCATGTATGAATTCCCGCCTCGGACCAGCCTCATCGCGCGCTCCGCGCGCACCGCAAGGCGGCGGCGAGCGAGGGGGGAGATGAGAAGGAAAAGGCCTTTTCAGAAGGCGGCGGGGCTTCTCAGCAACCCTCGCGTCTTCTGAGTTTTCCTTTGTTTGTCTTCGGGGAGGGCGCAGACAACTTATCAGAAGGCCGGGGGACTCCCGAACCTTCCGAGAAGGCCTTCTCCTTCTCACCTCCCCCCTTGCTCGCCGCCGAGTGCACCCCAGCCTCACCTCACCGCGCGCTCTGCGCGCACCGCAAGTCGGAGGCCCAGAGGTTGACACCAACACCAATCTCGGCGATGTGCCTCCACCGAGGAAAGATGATCCCGATCTCGGTGATGGTGGTAATATCCGGGCTTCCAAGGCGGCCGAAATATTACCACCAACACCAAAATCTAGGATCACCCTCCCCTGGTAGAGGCAACCTTCGGCGTTGGTGTTGGTGCCCATTTCTAAGCCTCCAACGCAAGGGCGCCCCCGAGGGCTCGAAGTGATTCGCGCTCTGCGGTTCGGCCCCGATTCCTCCTCGTCCTCCTCTTTTCCCCCGTGGGGGCGGCGCGGGAGCGCGAGGCTACTCGCTCTTCGTGCAGCGCGAAGCGCGAAGTTCGGTACTCCAGATTTCGTAATAAAGGGAGGGGGGTCTCATTTCGGGGGGGGGTCTCTTCCAGGCTATCTTGGAGGGCCTGGGGGGTCTGGGCACGATGTTTTGGAGGGTTCTCCCACGGGGGAGGTCTGAAATGATTTGTCTTGGAGGGTCCAGACCCCCTCCCTTTTATTACGAAATCTGGAGTACCCTTGGTGCTCGCAGCGCGCCGTGCACCCCAGCCCCATCGCGCTCCGCGCGCACCACTGCCCGTCTGGGGCAGAGCGCGCGTGGCAGCGGCAAGTTCGTGGCGTCTCCGCGCGGGGACTGCGCCGTCGTGGGCCTTCGAGGTGGACGTCACCGGGCGGCATTTGAGGACCCCTGACCGGGGATTTTGCAGATCGATCGCTTTGCACGGTGACGCAAGCAGAAGCCCTCGCAGTCGTGGCAGGATCTTGATTGTTCTTTCTGTCTTTTCCTGCTGTCTTCCCATTATTTGCGTCAGATCACGTCGCGCCGTGTTAGGTCAGGTCAGTGTGGATCGTGTCAGGTTGCATCGCAGGTTTGGTCAGGGGCGAGTTTGAGTTGAGGCTCAGGCTCAGGCTCAGGCTCAGTCTCAGTCGTAGGCACTCGGTCAGACATTTCTGTGACAGCCGTCCTGGCTTCGAGCTGGTCGGCCCAGGCATCGATTTGCGCAGGCTTGCGAAGCCCGCCTCCAGCTGCCGACGGGCAGCGATGCCGGTGAAGCCCCTGGATGTGAGCGCTGGCTCGCCGGTGCAGTACTACAGCACCTCCCACGGAGGCTGGATCGACTGCGTGGTGGACGAGACGAACCCCAAGGGCGAGGTTCGGGGAACCGAAGCGCGCGGTTCTCGCCCTCGCGGTTATTGGGCTGCGCGAAACTCGAAACGTTGGTCCAGACGATGTGCAGGGATCGATTTCGAGGGGTGGGGGCGACGGAGCGGACCACGCGGGCTTCGGCTCCATCGGGCTTCATCCTGCCTCGGGGGACCGACTTCATGACGCTGGCATGCCATGGTGGCCCGCTCCAGTGTGAATGCATGGCCCCAACCCACCCGCTGAGCCATACTTCCCTGCCCGAGTTCCATTATCAATTTAATTATATATCTGTATGCATGTAGTATACAATTGGGCACTGGGCCATCCCCGCCCCCATAGGATTCGAATGGACGGATTTTTCTTACATGCATATGTATATGTATATACATATATATATATGTATGTCGATACATATATATATATATATATATGTGTACCATCGCATACACCCATCTCCCTATCAGCTTGATCCGGATACTTTGGTAATGTTTCCCTAGTAAGGCAAACCTATAAAGGTATTCCTACCAGGTGTTCTAAGGGATTCGCAGTAAGGATTCCTGGTTCAGGAATCATGAGTCGGAAATCCTTAGTAAAGAAGTTCTTAATCTGGGAAACCTTATTAAGGGTTTCCGAATGGTTCCTTGCTCCGGATTCCTTATTAGGGGTTCCTTCCGGAAGACCTCCCATTCACTGTTCCTTATCGAGAATCTCTTACAGAGGATTCTCTATGGAGGCGCTATTCAGCAATCCTGACTGCGGATTGTTAGTCCGGATTTTTAACAACATCAAGATCGATCCACTCAGCATTGCAACCTGGCATGCTCTCTTGCACGTTCCGTGGCGCGTCCCGTGGCGAGTCCCCTTGGAACGTCGCGCGGCGCGTCCCCTGGCACGTCCCGTGGCACGTCCACTGGCACGTTCCGTTCCGCAGCGCGTCCCTTTGGCGCGTCCCGCGGTGCGTCCCCATGGCACGTCCCCTGGCACGTCGCCTGGCGCGTCCTTTGGGACGTTCCGCGGCGCCTCCTCCTGGCATGCTCCCTTGTCAATTAGCTCTCGGGCAGCTACTATGTGCTCAGGCAGCTCGAGCTTAAGATCCAGATCAGTTCGATCAGGACTCGGATGCGAAGGAGGGCCCGATCCACTACGCTATAGAGCACAATCGCGGCATGGCACATCGCAATGCAGCACGGCGCAGCACAGCACAGCCTTCGGCACGGGACATCCTGATCGATACATTCAGCATTGCATGTGTCCGTCACCCAATCAGGTGTCGTTGAAAACGTTGCCAGGTTTTACAGTTTTGTATTTCTTTTCGGTGTTCGTGGGCCGATCATGTTAAAGGTCGGTTGGGGTGTCATCCGTTGGGGCTCTCGCGTCAGGCAAAAAGGTCCCCTCGCTGGAAGCACGCGTGGGGCCATACATACATGCATACATGCATGCATGCATGCATGTATGTATGCATGTTTGTCTGTCTGTCTGTCTGTCTGTCTATCTGTCTGTCGGTTTGTCTGTCTGTGTGTATGCATGCATGCATGCATGCATGCATGCATGTATGTATGTATGTATGTATGTATGTTTGTATGTATGTATGTATGTATGTATGTATGTACGTATGTACGTATGTACGTATGTACGTATGTACGCATGTATGCATGTATGCATGTATGCATGTAGGCACGTAGGCATGTATGTATGTATGTATGTATGTATGTATGTATGTATGTATGTATGTATGTATGTATGTATGTATGTATGTATGTTTGTGGGCTTGTATGTGGGAACATCTCCGACTCGGGTAAAGAGCAGGATTCTGAGCACCGGCACACGGGCCATGGGAGGCCAATCGGAGAACCCAATCTATAGATCTAAACACTTCGTCTGACTCCTTTGCTGCCGGGATGGGCCCCACCACCCCCCTGGGAGGCGAAGCGAACCAAGACAGCGCCGCTCAGGCCCTGCCTCCTGTCGTGGCGACGCCCGGCCCACCCCTCGGTCGTTGACAGTGGGTGTGTGTTGGATTCCCAGGGGCCCACTCAACGTTGAGCGCCGTCCCACTCCAAGGATCGAGTGGCTTCCCCTCTCCCCTCCTCTCTAGGGGTCGGGCGGAGGCCCAATTTAATTATCCCGGCAAAGCAACCTAACAGCGATGTATATAAGCTAATCTGGAAGCATTCTCCTTAAGATTCAGGTGAGAATCCAGTTGTAGAATGCTGCTGTTCTCGCAGTCGCAGTCGCAATGACAGCCGCAGTGGCAACGGCCTTAGGATCCAATGGAATCCTAAGGATTCCTAGGGATTCCTAAGGCATCCTTAGGCATCCTTAGGAGTCCATAGGAATCCTTAGGAAACCTGAGGATTCCCTAGGAATCCTGATTCCTGAGGATTCCTAGGGATTCCTGAGGATTCCTAGGGTACCTAAGGATTCCTAAGGATTCCTGAGGATGCTTAACTATGCCTACGGATTCCTAAGGATGCCTACGGATTCCTAAGGATTCCTAGGGATTCCTATTCCTAAGGATTCCTATGGATTCCCATGGATGCTTCAGCCTGCCTCAGTTTCAGCCTCAGCCTCAGCCTGCCTCGGCTTGCCTCAGCCTCAGCCTCAGCCTGCCTCGGCCTCACTCTCAGCCTGCCTCAGCCTCAGCCTCAGCCTGCCTCGGCCTCAGCCTGCGTCAGCCTCAGCCTCAGCCTGTCTCAGACTCAGCCTGCCTCAGCTTCAGCCTCAGCCTCAGCCTCAGCCTGCCTCAGCTTGCCTCAGCCTCAGCCTCAGCCTCAGCCTGCCTCGGCCTCAGCCTGCCTCGGCCTCAGCCTGCCTCGGCCTCAGCCTGCCTCAGCCTCCCCTCCTCTCCCCCCCTTCCCCCCCCATTCAGCCTCACCTTGTCTCAGCTTCGGCCTGCCTCGGCCTCATCCTCATCCTCAGCCTCAGCCTCAGTCTCAGCCTCAGCCTGTCTCGGCCTGAGCCTGCCTCGGCCTCAGCCTCAGCCTGCCTCAGCCTCAGCCTCAGCTGCCTCAGCCTCAGCCTCAGCCTGTCTCAGTCTCAGCCTGCCTCAGCATCAGCCTCAGCCTCAGCCTCAGCCTGCCTCGGCTTGCCTCGGCCTCAGCCTCAGCCTGCCTCGGCCTCAGCCTCAGCCTGCCTCAGCATCAGCCTCAGCCTGCCTCAGCCTCAGCCTGCATCAGCCTCAGCCTCGGCCTGCCTCAGCCGCAGCTTGCCTATGCCTCAGCCACAGCCTCAGCCTCAGCCTCAGCCTGCCTCAGTTCCAGCCTCAGCCTCAGCCTGCCTCTGCTTGCCTCAGCCTCAGCCTCAGCCTGCCTCGGCCTCAGCCTCAGCCTCAGCCTGCCTCAGCCTCAGCCTCAGCCTCTCAGCCTCAGCCTGCATCAGCCTAAGCTTCAGCCTCAGCCTGCCTCAGCCTCAGTCTCAGCCTCAGTCTCAGCCTCAGTCTCAGCCTCAGCCTCAGCCTGCCTCAGCCTCAGCCTCAGCCTGCCTCGGCCTCAGCCTGCGTCAGCCTCAGCCTCAGCCTGCCTCAGCCTCAGCCTGCCTCAGCCTCAGCCTCAGCCTGCCTCCGCGTGCCTCAGCCTCAGCCTCAGCCTGCCTCGGCCTCAGCCTGCCTCGGCCTGAGCCTGCCTCGGCCTCAGCCTGCCTCAGCTCGGGCAAAACAAATATGGCACAGGACTGGTGTTCTGGGAACACGAGGATCACGAAGTGGCCCACAGTTGGCTCCGGGCAATCAAAATATGGTACAGGAATGGTTTTCTGGGAAGACGAAGAACACGAAGTGGCCTACATTTGGCTCCGGGCATTCAATATGTGGCCTGGGAATGGTTTTCTGGGAAGACGAAGAACACGAAGTGGCCTACAGTTGGCTCCGGGCATTCAATATGTGGCCTGGGAATGGTGTTCTGGGGGGTCCCCGGATCCTCCCCGGCACCCGCCCCCAGACCCCCCTGGGGAGTCCGGGGGAGTCCCCGTATTCTCCCCGGCATCCGCCCAGACCCCCTTGGGGAGTCAAGATGCTATCTTTTGAGCCCGCTAGAAACCTATCAGTCTTCGCTGTTAGGTAAAAATGCAGAGCCTTCCTACGTCATGTGTCTACCCGCTTCTTCCGACCGATGGGTATCGTTGCAGCATTTGGCGTCTTTGCTTGCTGCTGTGGCGGCGCCTAGCCTCACGCACTGGTGGGTGCAATCCGCTTTCCGCACACCGACTCGGAACTCGCATTGGGCGGTGCAGCGGCCGCGATGCATGCTCTGCCTTCTCCTGCGGCGGCTGGTCACGAATCGCCCCGCGGCCGCGGGAAGTCTGATCGGGAGTTGCCACGGCCGAGGGGAGCGATCCCATGGCACACGCTTGCACGGGTATGCAGCCATCCGCTCCTTCTTGGGAGAGGCCTCCGAAGGTCCAGATCTCCGTGAAGAAGGGTTACTGGATGTCGCCCGCGGAGCAGTCGCAGCGCCTCCGCCTGCCCCCGGGCGAGGCTGGGGTTGCGCTGGAAGGCTTGCGGCCGGAGCAGAGAGGAGACAGTGGGCTCGTGTCGACTCCTCCGATTCGATTCGATTCGATTTCGATTGCCTCTGATTCCGATTCGATTCGGGTTTGGATTCCGATTCGGGATCCGATTTCGCATTGGAGGCATATTAGCCGATCTCCGCCGATTCGACTTTTCCCGACTCGGCTGCCGATTTCCGCCGATCCGATTCATCTCGCCGATCCGACTCATCGATTCGATTTTGGGCTCTTCTGGAGACAGTGGGCCGACGGTGACAGAGCCTCCATGGCTCCGACGTAGCGTTGCCACAAACAGTGGCCATCGTAGCAGGACGCCAGGCAGCGTGTTGGACCAAGCTGTGAGCTGTGGTGAAGAGAAGGAGGAGCGAGGAGGTATACGGGATATGGGGAGGAGGAAGAAGGAGGGAAAGAGGGTGAGGACGAGGAGGAGGCTGGAGCAGGGGGACGAGGGAGGAGGAGTAGGAGAAGGGGGAGGAAGCAGGACCAAATCAAGCCCAAAATGCATCAACTATTCTGCAATACATCCTCCCGCCCCAGTTCTCTTCTCCATAGGGCCATCCACTTCTCCGTAAGGGCTTCGCCCCCTGCCGCCAGCCCCCCTTCTCTATCATAATGGAATCTATCAGAATCGCGTCGGTGCGTCTCGCCGCTTCCTTGGCGCATCTGGGAACACCATTCGGGGGCGGATATGAATCATCAGCGCATATTGAGACGCTGGCGTTGTCGAAGACGCTGCCTTTTGTGGAAGCGCCTATGTGGCCGAACGTTGAGGCCAGACCTGCCAAGCTATCGGACCATGGGTTCCCCGAATCGGTTTGGAAAGCCTTCGGGGAACACGTGGGCATCTTGAAGGTCGTCTTGGCCGCCTGGAGGCCATTTTGACCCTTTCGGGCCTTCTTGGAGGACGTCTTGGAGGGCTCGTGGTCCGTCTTGGAGGCCTTGAGCGTCTTCGAGGCCTCTTGGCCCGTCTTGGGGGCCTCTTGGGACCGTCTTGAGCGCCTCTTGGACCGTTCTGGGGCCATCTTGGAGGCCTCTTGGGCGATCCTTGGGCGATCTTAGGGAGCTCTTGGGCCGTATCGGGTTGTCGGAAGGCCGAAACGAAGCAAATGTCAAAATCCGTCAAAACCTACGGATAATAACTCTTTTTGGCTTTTTCTGGCCTTCCTGGAGGCCCTCTTGGAGGCCTCTTGGGTCGTCTTGGGCCAGCTTCGAGCCACCTTCGGCCATCTTGGTGGTCTCCTGGCCTGTCTGACGCCGTCGGGAGCCGTCTTGGGGGCCTTTTTGGGCCGACTTGGGGCC
Source organism: Prorocentrum cordatum (assembly GCA_963575745.1). Taxonomy (NCBI): domain Eukaryota; class Dinophyceae; order Prorocentrales; family Prorocentraceae; genus Prorocentrum; species Prorocentrum cordatum. Next base: position 1,009,939 of record CAUYUJ010014782.1, read on the forward strand.
CTCTCGGGGTGCTCCAGGGCCGTCTTAGAGGCCATCTTGGGCGTCTTCGAGGCCTCTTGGGCCGTCTTGGCGCCCTCTTGGGGCCGTCTTGGGGGCCTCTTGGGTCGCCATAGGGGCCATGTTGGAGGCCTCTTGGGCGATCTTGGGGCGACCTTGGGGGCCTCTGGGGCCGTCTTGGGCCGTCGGAAAGCCGAGAAGGCGCAAATGCCAGAATCCTTCAACAACCGTAGGAAAATCAAGGATTTTGGCCTCGTCGGGCCTTCTCTTGGGGCAGCAAAGGCGACGACGGAGCAATTTTCGGCAATCTCCCAGGACCCCGGCGGGACGCGCCGGAGCCCCAGGGGGAGGTCTTTTGGAAAAAGAGCCAAAACAAAAACCGATAGGATTCGGCACGCCAGGCACCCCTGCGATGAATCGACAGGGGGCGGCGGATCGAAGACGCCTGCGGCGAATCACCGCCGCCCCCTGCCTTTTTGGAAGCGCCTATGTGGCCGAACGTTGAGGCCAGACCTACCAAGCTATCGGACCATGTGTTCCCCGAATCGGTTTGGAAAGCCTTCGGGGAACACGTGGGCATCTTGAAGGTCATCTTGGCCGTCTGGAGGCCATTTTGACCTTTTCGGGCCTTCTTGAAGGACGTCTTGGAGGGCTCTTGGGCCGTCTTGGAGGCCATCTTGAGCGTCTTCGAGGCCTCTTGGCCCGTCTTGGGGGCCTCTTGGGGCCGTGTCTTGGGCCTCTTGGGCGATCTTTGCGGGCACTTGGGCCGTCTCGGGCCGTCGGAAGGCAGGAAAAAAGCAATTGCCACAATCCTTCAAAAACCCAAGGGACATCAAGGATGTTCGCCTTTTCGGGCCCTCCTGGAGGCCCTCTTGGAGGCCTCTTGGGTCGTCTTGGGCCAGCTTCGAGCCACCTTCGGCCGTCTTGGTGGTCTCTTGGCCTGTCTGACGCCGTCGGGAGCCGTTTGGGGGGCCTCTATGTGCCGATTTGGGGCCCTCTTGGAATGCTCCAGGGCCGTCTTGGAGGCCATCTTGGGCGTCTTAAAGGCCTCCTGTGCCGTCTTCGGGGCCTCTTGGGGCCGTCTTGGGGCCCTCTTGGGCCGTTCTGGGGCCATCTTGGAGGCCTCTTGGGCGATCTTTCGGCGATCTTTGGGGACTCTTGGGCCGTCTCGGGCTGCGGAAGGCCGAAAATAAGGAAATGTCAAAATCCGTCAAAAACCTTAGGATAATTCATGTTTTTGGCCTCTTCTGGCCTTCCTGGAGGCCCTCTTGGGGGCCTCTTGGGCCGTCCTGGGCCAGCTTCGAGCCAACTTCGGCCATCTTGGTGGGTTGCTGGCACGTCTGACGCCGTCGGGAGCCGTCTTAGGGGGCCTCTATGGGCCGACTTGGGGCCCTCTTGGAATGCTCCAGGGCCGTCTTGGAGGCCATCTTGGGCGTCTTGGAGGCCATCTTGGGTGTGTTGGAGGCCTCTTGGGCCGTCTTGTGGCCGTCTTGGAGGCCACTTGGGCCGTCATGGGGCTCTCTTGGGGGCCTCTTGGGATATCTTGGGGGCCTCTTGGGCCGTCTTGAGCCGTCGGAATGTCGAGAAGAAGCAAATGCCAGAATCCTTTTGGCCTCTTCGGGCCCTCCTGGAGGACCTCTTGGAGGCCTCTTGGGTCGTCTTGGGCCGTCTTGGAGGCTTCTTTGGCGACCTTGGAGGTATCTTGGACTCTCTTGGGCCGTCTTGGAGGCCGTCTTGGACCATCTTGGGCGGACTTGGAGGCCATCTTGGACCATCTTGGAGGCCATCTTGGGCCAACGTGGCCATCTTAGAGGCCATCTTGAACCATCTTCGAGGATTTTTTTCTGGATTGAGCTCTTTGAGATCCTTTCCAGATGACGCGGGACGCGCCGGAGCCCCAGGGGGAGTTCTTTTGGAAAAAAACAAAACCAAAACCGGAAGGTCTAGCACGCCAGGCACCCCTGTGATGAATCGACAGGGGGCGGCGGATCGAAGACGCCTACGGCGAATGACCGCCGCCCCCTGCCTTTTTTGGAAGCGCCGATGTGGCCGAACGCTGAGGCCAGACCTGCCAAACCATCGGCCATGTGTGCCCCGAATCGGTTTGGAAAGCCTTCGGGGAACACGTGGGCATCTTGAAGGTCATCTTGGCCTTCTTGGAGGCCTCTTGGGCCGTCTCGGGTCGTCGGAAGGCCGAAAAGAAGGAAATGTCAACATCCGTCGAAAACCTTAGGAAAATCAAGGTTTTTGGCCTTTTCTGGCCTTCCTGGAGGCCCTCTTGGGGGCCTCTTGGGCCGTCTTGGGCCAGCTTCGAGCCAACTTCGGCCATCTTGGTGGGTTCCTGGCATGTCTGACGCCGTCGGGTGCCGTCTTAGGGGGCCTTTCTGGCCCAACGGGGGATCCTCGTGGGGCGCTTCGGGGCCGTCTTGGAGGCCATCTTGGGCGTCTTGGAGGCCATCTTGGGCGTGTTGGAGGCCTCTTGGGCCGTCTGGGGGCCCTCTTGGGGCCGTCTCGGAGGCCACTTGGGCCGTCATGGGGCCCTCTTGGGGGCCTCTTGGGCGATCTTGGGGGCCTCTTGGGCCGTCTTGAGCCGTCGGAATGCCAAGAAGAAGCATATTCCCAAATCCTTCAAAAACCTGCAGAAATTCAATGATTTGGGCCTCTTCGGGCCCTCCTGGAGGACCTCTCGACGGGCTCTTGGGCTGTCCTTGAGGCCTCTTAGGGGCCTCTTGGGCCGCCTTGGGCCATCTGGATGCTATCTTAGGCCGTCTTGGGTGCATCTTGGGCCGTCTTGGAGGCATCTTAAAGCCATCTTAGCTGTCTTGGAGGCCATCCTGGCCGTCTTGGAGGCATCTTGGAGGCCATCTTGGAGCCGTCTTGGGCAGGAAATTGGGGAATTGAGGTCCTTGGCAATCATCCCGGGACCCCGGCGGGACGCGCCGGAGCCCCAGGGGGAGTTCTTTTGGAAAGAGATCCAAAACCAAAACCGTAAGAAGGTCAACACGCCAGGCACCCCTGTGATGAATCAACAGGGGGCGGCGGATCGAAGACGCCTACGGCGAATGACCGCCGCCCCCTGCCTTTGTGGAAGCGCCTATGTGGCCGAACGTTGAGGCCAGACCTGCCAAGCCATCGGCCATGTGTTCCCCGAATCGGTTTGGAAAGCCTTCGGGGAGCACGTGGGCATCTTGAAGGTCATCTTGGCCGTCTGGAGGCCATTTTGACCCTTTCGGGCCTTCTTGGAGGACGTCCTGGAGGGCTCTTGGACCGTCTTGGAGGCCATCTTGAGCGTCTTGGAGACCTCTTGGGCCGTCTTGGGGGCCTATCGAGGCCGTGTCTTGGGGGCACTTGGGCCGTCTCGGGCCGTCGGAAGGCAGAGAAAAAGTCCTTGCCACAATCCTTCAAAAACCCAAGGGAAATCAAGGATGTTGGCCTTTTCGGGCCTTCTTGGAGGCCCCTTTGCAGGCCTCTTGGGCCGTCTTGGCCTCTTCTGGCCTTCCTGGAGGCCCTCTTGGGGGCCTCTTGGGCCGTCTTGGGCCAGCTTCGAGCCAACTTCGGCCATCTTGGTGGGTTCCTGGCACGTCTGACGCCGTCGGGAGCCGTCTTAGGGGGCCTCTATGGGCCGACTTGGGGCCCTCTTGGAATGCTCCAGGGCCGTCTTGGAGGCCATCTTGGGCGTCTTGGAGGCCATCTTGGGCGTGCTGGAGGCCTCTTGGGCCGTCTGGGGCCGTCTTGGGGCCGTCTCGGAGGCCACTTGGGCCGTCATGGGGCCCTCTTGGGGGCCTCTTGGGCGATCTTGGGGGCCTCTTGGGCCGTCTTGAGCCGTCCGAATGCCGAGAAGAAGCAAATTCCAAAAGCCTTCAAAAACCCACAGAAATTCATTGATTTGGGCCTCTTCGGGCCCTCCTGGAGGACCTCTTGGAGGCCTCTTGGGTCGTCTTGGGCCGTCTTGGAGGCTTCTTGGGCGACCTTGGAGGTATCTTGGACTCTCTGAGGCCGTCTTGGAGGCCGTCTTGGACCATCTTGGGCGGACTTGGAGGCCATCTGGGGCCGTCTTGGAGGTCATCCTGGCCGTCTTGTGTGGCCGAACGTTGAGGCCAGACCTGCCAAGCCATCGGACCATGTGTTCCCCGAATCGGTTTGGAAAGCCTTCGGGGAACACGTGGGCGTCTTGAAGGTCATCTTGGCCGTCTTGGAGGCCCCTTGGGCGATCTTTCGGCGATCTCTGGGAGCTCTTGGGCCGTCTCGGGCCGTCGGAAGGCCGAAAAGAAGGAAATATCAAAATCCGTCAAAAACCCAACGAACATCAGCGTTTTTGACCTCTTCTGGCCTTCCTGGAGGCCCTCTTGAGGGCCTCTTGGGCCGTCTTGGGCCAGCTTCGAGCCAACTTCGGCCATCTTGGTGGGTTCCTGGCACGTCTGACGCCGTCGGGAGCCGTCTTAGGGGGCCTCTATGGGCCGACTTGGGGCCCTCTTGGAATGCTCCAGGGCCGTCTTGGAGGCCATCTTGGGCGTCTTGGAGGCCATCTTGGGCGTAATGGAGACCTCTTGGGCCGTCTTGGGGCCCTCTTGGGGCCATCTCGGAGGCCACTTGGGCTGTCATGGGGCTCTCTTGGGGGCCTCTTGGGCGATCTTGGGGGCCTCTTCGGCCGTCTGGAGCCGTCGGAATGCCGAGAAGAAGCAAATTCCCAAATCCTTCACAAACCGAAGGACAATTCATGATTTTGGCCTCTTCGGGCTCTCCTGGAGGACCTCTTGGAGGCCTCTTGGGCCGTCTGGGAGGCCTCTGGGGGGCCTCTTGGCCTGTCTGGGGCCCTCTTGGACTCTCTGAGGCCGTCTTGGAGGCCGCCTTGGACCATCTTGGGCGGACTTGGAGGCCATCTTGGACCATCTTGGAGGCCATCTTGGGCCATCTTGGCCATCTTGGAGGCCATCTTTGAGCCGTCTTGGGCAGAAAATTGGGGAAGTGAGGTCCGTGGAAAAAATCCCGGGACCCCGGCGGGACGGGCCGAAACCCACTGGGAGAGTTCTTTTGGAAAAAGAACCAAAACCAAAACCGATAGGGTCTGCCACGCCGGGCACCCCTTTGCTGAAGCAAAAGGGGGCGGCGGATGCTAGTGGCCTTCGGCCCATCCCGCCACCGTGTCTAGGTTGTGGGTCTGAGGCCTCTTGTGTATGCATTGGGGTGTCGTGGGGAGCCTCTCGGGGGCCTCTTGGAGGCGGGTTGGGCACCTCTTGGGGGCCTCTGGGGGCCTCGAGAGTATCGTTTTGGCCTCTTGAAGGCCTCTTTGGCGCGTCTTGGGCGCCTCTTGGGGCCTCCTGGGGCCTCTTTGCTGCCTGTTGGGGCCTCCTGGGGGCTTCTCGGGGCACACAGATCGAATGTTCGGTTCGTGGTCCCGTGCTTGGGCCCCTCTCTGGGCCGTCTTGCGGCCCTCTTGGGCCGTCTTGACCGCTTCTTGGGCCACCTTGGAGCCCTCTTGGGCCGTCATTGGGCCCTCTTGGAGGCGTTCTGGGTGGTTTTGGGAGCTTCTTGAGCCGTCGTGGAGCGTCAGAAGGCCGAACACGCGAGGAGGTCAACATCCTTCGAACACCTTAGTAACATCTACGATGTTGGCTCACTCGGGAGGCCCCTGTCAGGAGGGGAAAAATCACACAGACACAGTTCATCGTCGATTCCCAGGAAAATGTTGGAAAATATGGGAAGTGGGGGGGAAGACAAAAACCCAGAAAATGTAGGAAAATATGGGGAATATTTTTATTTGTGTGTATTTATTTGCGTGTCCCAGGGCCCCTTCACTCTGGGAGCGCTGTTGGGGCCTCTTTGGGCCCTCTCCGGCCGTCTGAGAGCAATCTCCGGGTGCCCTGGAGCACCCCTGGCCTCGACACTGCGAGTACGGCGTACATTGCGAAGGCTTCTGGTTTCGGGGACGCGACTTACAAGAGGTCTGTTGTCTCGGGGACGCGAAGATTGCGTACTTTCCCTTGGTTTGTTGCCTCGGGGACGCAAGGCAACGGTTCAATGTACGAAGGTTTGTAGCTTTTGGGTTCGCGAGCACTTGCCAATCTGCGAGGGATTATGGCCTCGGGGACGCGACTCTCACGTGTTCTTACGTGTCCCAAGCCCCCCCATGAATTCAGAGAGCGCGATCCGGGCGTGGGTAACCGTGTCCTTTGGGGTTCCCCCCCTTCGCGCGGACAGTAACAATTTACAGTAGGAAGCAGAAAGCGAAACTATCACAATGGAAACTGGAACCTGCGACTGGAGCAGGGAGCGGCGAGCCCAAGCCTCGCGGCCTGATGGCCACGCAAGGGGGCCAGTGGATTCTCTTCTACTGCGGGAAGTGTCCCCCCCTCCCTCCCTTGACAGGCAAAAGCCCTGTGGGCCCACCATTGAGGCGAGACCTTGTGCTGTAAATTACCCACATCCAGCTATACGAAATGCGCATATCGTCATAAGGTTCAAGGCAGGGTCCAGCGATAGCTCCGTTTTGAAAAGGTTGTACGCTCTGTTCTTGTAAGCGTTGTACACTTTGAATGGGATTGGTAGCACATTCTATGACGTCTCAAACGATACCCGTTTTTAAGAAAGAGAGTGAAGTTCCAATCGGGGGACAACATTAGAAACCGAACCGCCCTCTATCCTTGTAATTGCTGCATGCTTTAATGAAGAATGTGCGCGGTTCTCACGCGAGAGCCCCGTCTTGAAAACTGTCCGCCTTCCATCCGTGCAATGGTTGCAAGATTTCAAGGCGAACGTGCGTGACGCCAATGCGAGAGCCCCACTCTGAAAACGACCCACCCTTATCCGCGGAACCATTGGGACCAAGCTTCGAGATGATCATTCGGCACGAACGACATGAGTACGGAAAGACTTGGTACAATTCCCAACAGCAGTCCTTCTTCATTTTGAGCAGGACTCGCTGTCTGCGCCGCCGCGGGCTGTGTCCATTTTAGACAGAAGCCCGCCTGCCCAACAGCAGCCGCTGTTGGTTTGGGTCAACGTTTGTTGTTGGGCACTGTACCCATTTTTTCCGTGAACATTTCGGGCGTCCAAAATCCTGTGTGTGGAAGTTTCACGCGGAGGAGGAGGAAGACGAGGCGGAGGAGGAGGAGGAGGAGGAGGAGCAGGAGGAGGAGCAGGGGAAGGAGCAGGAGGAGGAGCAGGAGGAGGAGGAGGAGGAGGAGGAGGAGGAGGAGGAGGAGGAGGTGGAGGAGGTAGAGGAGGTGGCAGCGGCGACTGCGGCGGCGACTGTGGCGGCGGCGGCGACAGCGGCGACAGCTGCGACCGCGGTGCCGCCTAGCGCCCAGCAGTGGCGCAGGCGCCGGCGCTGCGGCGGAGCCTGCGGGCGGCGGCGCGCCCTGGGCCGTGGAGCAGGCCCTGGGGAGTGGGCGGGCCCTCAGGCGGATGGCCCGCTCCCGTGATGGGCCCATGTTCCACCACCATTACCATAGGTAGGAGAGGGGTGAGGAGGAGGAGGGGGAGGAGGAGGAGGAGGAGGAGGAGGAGGAGGAGGAGGAGGAGGAGGAGGAAAAGGTGGAGGAGGAGGACGAGGTGGTGGAGGAGGAGGAGGAGGTCCTCATCCTCCCTTCTCCCCCGTCCTACATATCCCGCCTGAGGGCGGGACTGCTTTTTTCGTTCTGCCTCGTGGGCCTTCGAGGAAAAAGTACAGGTGGATGAAATTTGCCCATCATCCTGCCCTGGAGGGTCTGTGTGTGTGCACCAGCTTCAATTTTTTGCTTTGAGCTTTCGCTCCGTGGGCTCGTTGACCGTTGCATTTTGGTTTTGCTTCGCCTCGCATTTCCACCACCCGTCTGCATGGCCGTGGCTGGAATATTTCAGCATGGCGCGTTCGACTAAGTTCGTTCGCGATTGCCACCCCCACTTGCCGACCGCGCCTGAGGCCCCTTTGCGCCGCCGACTTAAAATGTGCACCAGCCGCTTCTCGACATGGGGCAGCCGTGGCCTCGCCTCGCAGTGCAAGAGTGTGGTGTAGATTGGCTGCGCGCACGGGATTTTGGAGCGAGTGTATGTCCTTCTCAAGAACACCCGGTGGTTTCTGAGAAGGCTTCATTGGGACTCAGGGCTTCTATGGAAGCCCTTGCTTTGTGAGAAACCCTCCGCGCGCTTTCTTATTCTTAGAAGGTCGCCTCCTCGCCCCACCCCCCCACCCCTTCGTGCCCGCCAAGTAGAATGCGTACTTCCACGGGCCAGGTGGAGAGGTTTTGAACAAGGAAGTCAACTAAGTTGGGCACTCCTGGCGCGTCTGGCCTTGGGGACGCTTGTCGACGCGTGCGGCCGCGCGTCTTTCCAGCGTTCGGTGCTCATGCGGCCAGGTGGGCCGGCCCTCCTCTTGTTCGTCCAGCGCGTAGCCTCTAGATGTTTCGCACGTGAGTCCAGCGATGTGTATCCCCAACTTCCTGGTAATCGCATCATGCCTGGGAGGTCGTCGGAACCACAGGGGGCCCATGGGGGCTTCGAGTCGGTGCGCATATTTTCTTTCGGGGCCTTGTAACCACCGCTCGGCCAGCGAGGCAGGCTCCCTACCCGTCCCAGGAGGACGGCCGTGGCGACCAGGCCGAAACAGCGACGATGCGGGGGAGGGGGCGACAGCGTTGCGTGAACGACCAGGAGGATGATACAGAGGACTCCCTCACGGAGGGGGTCACCCGCACAGAAAGAAAGGGCCCACTCCTATCCTCTCTTCTCCTCCGTTTTCTTCCCTCCTCTCTTCCTTACAGTCAAGACGCGAACATCAAGAACAGTTCGGGTTCAGAAGGGGCTCGCTGGTCCTCAGGTCCCTCCGTGGTTGTTCCTCGAGCGCTCCTGGTGCACCCAGGCGTTTCCGGGGCCAGGAGTTCCGTTCCTTGCCTGGTGCTATGGTACCTCGCATCCCTTCGCACCCGTCCCAGGTTCAGAGTGCCTGCTGCTCTGGTGGCTTTTATGGCGACCCCGGCTTGCCTGGGTGGTGGTGGCGCCTCTTGGAAGCTGGATGCCTGGGCCTGGGTGGAGCTCCGAGACAGCCGCCCAGCAGCCTCCGCGCGAGGGCCCCCCCCCCCCGGGCCCTTCAGCTGCAGTTCTCTTCGAGTGAATAGAGCGGGTGTGTCGGTTGCATGGACTGGCACCAGCCAGCGGCGCGTGGAAGCTGCGCCAGAGAGGCCTCTTGTCGCCGCCTTTGTGCTTGCATCGCTTCCTAACCCAGGCTTACCTGAGGAATTTTGTTTAGGATTAATTTGTAATCCAGAGGACAATCCTGTCTGCCGTCGGTTCTTCGGATGCTCGGTGCCTTTTTGATTTTCCTGACCCCATGGGATCTAGGCTGGCGGCGGTTACCAGTGTTGCTCGGTTGTCCAGTTGCCCCGTGCGTCGACAACGACCACAACAGCGTCCAAATGCCTCTATGACAGCGGGCCCGTAATGACCATATGACCCAGTGGACCAACGGCTCACGGCCGAATGCCTTCCTGTCCCCACTAGGGCCCTGACTTGTTAACGTCATGGCAGTGGGCCCACGGCTGCATGGCCATCTTCTCTGAGAGTCAAGAGCCTCTTCGTCGTCGCAGCCTGGTTAGGGTCAGACCGCTGGGCTGAGGGACCTGGAAGGACCCACCAGTGACACACGTACACAGCGGTCGTTGAAAGTAGGTATTCTTGGATGCCCAGGACCCAATCTATTTTAGGCGCCATCCTACTTCAAGGGTCGAGCGTTTTTACCTCTCTCCACTTCAGGAGGCGGGCGGAAGTCCAAACTACTTCCAACCGCCTTCTTTCAAGTTTCTACCCACTTCTTTCGAGCGACGTGGAAAAGAGGGTGAGTGTTGGCCTGCGCGGGTTGGCTGGGCTTTCTTATTGAACGCGCAATGGGTTTCTTGTGGAGAGCGGTTGGGTCCGAATTACCCCAGGTAATGGGAGTTGGTGGGTGATTGGGCCCCGAAGCCGAAACACTTTGCCAGAATCACTGAACGAAGTCTGCCGTAGCTGGTGTTTCTGCGGGTGAGGGCAGTTCCAGTTGGTGGAACAGGGCGGGAGGGGCGTCCCCAAGTACACGTCACTAAACTAGGTCCCACTAAGCCCAGTTCCGCCAACGCCCGACAAATGGAGGATCGGTGCCGTGTCCTGTTCCCAACCGCAGGCAGTGGCGCTGGGCCTGCATGGCGCTGAAGGGCTGGACTGGGCAGTGGCTCTGAGTAGGAGCCTGGAGTTCGAAGTCACTCCCCTGCAGGAGGGCAAGCGAGTGTGTCTAGATGCCGTGAAGGCCTGATATGCAGAGAAGGTTTCCAAATCAGTCTAACCTGCAACATGTTCAACGCCGACCTGAAGCGTCTACTGCTCCGACATTTCTGTTCTTGTCGAATCCCGGATGTTCTGCTCCGCCTCATTCAGCTTCCCTTCTCTGGCGTGTGACAGCCCTGTGGCCCCTTAAGGAAGGAGGTGAGCTCCGTGAACAAGGCGGTCGAGAAGCTCAGCCGCGGAGAAATCGAGTGCGCAGGCCGTTGGGGCTCAGAAGAAATGCTGGGCAAGGAACATGAGAAGCAGGATGAAAGGAAAGGAGGGGGAAGTAGGCAGGGGGAACGGGAGGACGAGATGGAGGAAGGACACATCGGCAGGGTCAGGAGGAGGAGGAGGAGGAGGAGGGTGACCTTCTAGAAGCATAACCCCCACGATGTCGGCTGCACTGGCGCCGGGAGATTTGAGCCGCTAGGGTTGAAGGTGCCTACCTACTCGGCGCTCGCAGCCCACACATCCAATCTGATGGGGTGCCAGGCAAGTGTGTTGCCGGGAGGAGCCACAACGACAGGGCGGGGCGGCGATCCATCTACAGGCGGCCCGGATGAGTAGGCCGACCCTGCCAGATCAGGTGTACCCTCGTGCCCTGTGTCTTGCGACCCGTGCCTCCTGCATTTCTGTGGCAACGTGGCCCTCGGAAGGGTCTCGTGTCCTCTCGCGTGTCCTCTCCAATCAAGTCCGACTGTACCATGGAATACCGATTTCTGACCACACCCAGCTCTGGACCCTCGATTCTACGATGGGCCCTCGGGGGTGGAGGTGGGTAGCTGTTCCTTCCCCTGGGGGCGGGGAAACTGCCCACCTCCACCTCTGGAAGCCGCTTTTCGTAAGGCACCTCGGGAAGCGGGCGTGGTATACCGTGCGGTTCACGGCCAGCGCCACGCAGCTCGAGCGGCCTCTGCCTCGAGGCCAGCCCAGCCCTCCTTTGAAGAGCTGGTCTCGGGCACGAGGCGCGGGCCCCCGGCTGCCTCGCCCCCCCCTTCTCAAGGGGGGGGGGGGGGGGGGAGGCGAAGGGGAGGCCCTGCGCTGCCTTGTTCCCCTCGATGCTTTTTGTTTTTCTTCCCCCTCGGGGGGGGGGGGGGGGGGGGGGGGCCTCGAGGGAGCTCGTGTGTGCTTCCTCTTTGCTTTCTCCCTCCCCCCCCCCCTCGAGGCTTTTTGTTCCGCCGCAGCCCTCCCGTATGGATTACCTTCCTTCTCTCCTCCTCCCCACTCCTCTCCCTCCTCCTTCTCTCCTCCTCCTCCTCTCTCCCCCCCCTCTCTTCTCCCTCCTCCCCCCCCCCCTCTCTCCTCCCTCTCCTCCCCCGTCCTTCCCCTCCTCACTCTCTTTCTCCCTCCTCCTCTCCTCCTCCTGCTCTCCTCCTCCTCCTCCTCTCCTCCTCCTCCTTCTCCTCTCCTCCTCCTCCTTCTCTCCTCCTCCTCCTCCTTCTCTCCTCCTTCTATCCTTTGCCGTGATCTTCACTCCTTCTCTCCTCCTCCCCCCTCCTCCTGCCTTTTCCTGCGCTGCTCCCTGGGTGGCCGCGAACTGCGCGACTGTCGCCATTTCCGTGGTCTCCTCGGAGGTCCAGCGAGGTCCAGCGGAGTCGGGGGGGGCACACGCACTCAGACGGGGCCTCACTGCTTCCTGCGTGGCTGCGACCTGCGCAATCGTCGCCCTTTTCGTTGCCTCATGGCAGGTCCAGCGGAGTCGGGGGCCGCGCGCACCCAGACGGGACCCCCTTGCTGTCAGGGGCTCCAAGGGGCATACTCTGCGTGAGATGTGCTCGATGTTTGCATCATGTGTTTCGCAGGTGTTCGTTGACATCTGATGTTCGTCGATGGTTGGTGCACTCTCGTGGGCATTGAATTTCTGCTTATTCCGTAAGGGCTTCGCCCCCTGCCGCCGGCCCCCTCTCTCGGAGAATGGGCCATGGAAGAGCTAAGTCATGAGGCTTTGGCGCTGTCGTGCAGCAGTATCGGAACTTCATGCGAGGCCGATTCGCAATCGGCAAAACCAACTGATCACAAGAGGGGTTACCACACAGGGCGATTGGTAAGACGTGTATGGTTTACGAGCTTGGTTACCACACCTTGGGATTAAAGGGCCGAGGGAGTACTTGGGTTACCACGCCTTGCGATGGATGTGCGTGAGGGGTGGCACCGAATTTCAGAAATGTGGCAAATCCCCTGTGTTGTGTTTTTGGACCCTGACCCCGCGGATCTGCGTGAGGGGTGGCACCGAATTTCAGAAATGTGGCAAATCCCTGTGTTTTTGGACCCTGACCCCGCGGATCTGCGTGAGGGGTGGCACCGAATTTCAGAAATGTGGCAAATCCCTTGTGTTTTTGGACCCTGACCCCGCGGATCTGCGTGAGGGGTGGCACCGAATTTCAGAAATGTGGCAAATCCCATGTGTTTTTGGACCCTGACCCCGCGGATCTGCGTGAGGGGTGGCACCGAATTTCAGAAATGTGGCAAATCCCTTGTGTTTTTGGACCCTGACCCCGCGGATCTGCGTGAGGGGTGGCACCGAATTTCAGAAATGTGGCAAATCCCCTGTGTTTTTGGACCCTGACCCCGCGGATCTGCGTGAGGGGTGGCACCGAATTTCAGAAATGTGGCAAATCCCCTGTGTTTTTGGACCCTGACCCCGCGGATCTGCGTGAGGGGTGTCGATTTCGAGCCCCCCCAGTAATTCAGACAACGCGCCCAGGGGACGCTGGAAAGTCTTGTTTGGGCCTCCCCCCCCCTCGCGCGGTCAATCAACTAGTTACAGTAACCAGCAAGAAGCAGAACTGTAACACTGGAAATTACAGGCTACAACTGGTACTGGAAACTGCGAACCCTTGCCTCGCAGCCTGGTGGCCCCACAAGGGGGCCGGCGGATTCGTACTCGATCTGCGTCGGCCGCCCATGTGGTATCTTATATGTTTGTTACAGCTTTCTTGTCGACTCTCGATTTTCGTTTGTTCTGTTTCGCTGATATTCTGAAGTGGTTAATGCCATGTGCTGCAGTCCATGAGGCTCTAAGTGAGCGAGTGCTGTGGCGAAATGAGGATACACGCAGATGCCCAGCTGAAAGCCTCTTGGGAATCGATGGGTCACGAGGTGCGCTAAGGATGTGTGTCATTATGAAACTCCATTATATGTTGGTTGGGGGCTTGCTGAGGCCTCCTGGGAGACGTGCGTGAGCCGTGTGCCGAAATACGGATCAATTGGACCTCCAGGGTTCCATTGGCCACAAAGTGCGCAAGGGGTGTGCTGCAATCAGCCCCCACTGAGCCGCCTTGAGAGGCTAATTATGGGCGTCCAGGGGGCCCATGGGGCACGATGTGCGTGAGGGGTGCTCCATTTTCGCAGGTGTTTCGCAGGTGTTCTTTGACATGTGATGTTAGTAGATTTCTTTGTGTATGTTCGTGGACACCCGATTGGCGTTTCTTTTTGCAACATCTTTGTCCTCCCTCCATTTGCTATATTATGTTGTTTTCCCGGTCATCCTGTTTTGTTGGGTCTTCGTTTTGAGGAGACATTGCCTTGCGTCTTTCCTTCTCCTTCCTCCTTCCTCCTCCCCTTCCTCCTCCCATCCCTGCGGCACCTGTGCCGCAGAGGACTTTGGCCGTCTCTGGAAAACGGGCGGGTAGCAACCCGATCGCCACCCTTGTTGGACACAGCTTGGGCTGAGACTCTTGCCGGTTGGCCTCGCCAGCCGTAGGATCTGGCCCCCAGATCCACCCTGGCATGGTCCTTTTACGCGGAGTTACCTTACGGGAGCTTTTAACGCCTGGAGGTGAGGGGGAGTTAAAGTCCCGGCGCTGCTGTAGATAATCCATCTCTTCGCTGGGCCGGCGGGCATGTGGGTGTGGCGGTTCCAGGCTACGTGAGCTACCACTTATATTTGGCCTCTGGCCTGAGGCTGGATGGGCCGATTGCTTTCGAATTCTCGTGGGCACTCTGGACACCCTCTTCGGAGGTGGGCCGAGCGCTTCGAGCTTGGCCAACTCGGGTGTTCTGCGCCAGACGAAGTTCTCCCATCCCGGCCTCTGCCCTCCACATATCTCTGTTGGGGCACATCTCTCACACGTTTAGTTGCCCCAGAGGGAGCTCCACCCAAGCCTCAGTGGCTCGGTTCGCACGGCGGCGCCATGCCGATTTCGGCGCACCCCGCGCGCGCTTCGCGGCCCCACGGGGAGCTCCACCGGAGGCCAAAGTGGCCGCGTTCGCATGGCGGCACCGCACCCATTCGGCACGCCCCTCGCGAGGATCGTGCCTCATAAGGAGTTCCGCCAAACGCCCAGTAGCTGCGTTCGCATGGCGGCACCGCGCCCACGCCGACGCACCCACAAGGATCGTGGCCCCATGGGGAGCTCAACCGAAAGCCCCAATGGCTGCGTGCGCAAGGCGGCGCCGCACCCGCATCGGCACCCCTCACGAGGATCGATGCCCCATAGTGAACTCTACCGAATGCCCAGGTGGCTGCGTTTGCATGGCGGCACCGTGCCCGTTTCGGCATACCCCTCGCGAGGATCGTGGCCCCGTTAGGAGCTCCACCGAAGGCCCCAGCGCCCATCTCGGGACACCGTTCACGAGGATCGTGGCCCCCCATAGGGAGCGGCTCCGAAGGCCCCAGTGGCAAAGTGCGCATGGCGGCGCCGCACCCAATGTGGCGCAGCCCTCGCGAGGACCTTGGCCCCGTACGGCACCCGCCCGAAGGCCCAAATGATTGCGCTTGCATGGCAGCACCAGGTCCATTTCGGCACACCCTGCGAGAGCATCGTGGCTCCACAGGGAGCTCCACCGACGGTCCCAGTATCTACGTTCGCTTGGCGGCACCAGACCCATTTCGGCACGCCCCGCACGAGTATCGTGGCCCCATAGGGAGCTCCCCCGAAGGCTCGAGTGGCTGCGTTTGCATGGCGGCACCGCACCCATTTCGGCGCACCGTTCGCAAAGATGGAGGCCCCAAATGGAGCTCCACCGAAGGCCCGAGTGGCTGCGCTGGCGTAGCGGCACATAGGGCATCCCACCTGAGGCCCAGATGGGGGGCGTTTGCATGGCGGCATCCAGCCCACTTCGGCACACCCCTTCACGATGATCGTTGCCCCACGTGGAGCTCCGCCGAAGGCCCTAGAGATTACGTTCGCATGGCAGCACGTCAATCGTTCTGGCACACCAATCGCGAGGGTCGTGGCCCCATAGGGAGCGGCTCCGAAGGCGCCCGTGGCAAAGTTCGCATGGCGGCACCGCGCCCATGCCCCCACACCGTTCACGAGGATCGTGGCCCCATAGGAAGCTCCACCGAAAGCCGCAGTGGTAATTTTCGCACGGCGGCGCCGCCCCACTTCGGCCCCCCTCCACGAGTATCGTAGCCCCATAGGGAGCTCCACCGAACCCGGTACCCACATCGCGGCATTCACAATTGCACATGGTTGGATCCTTCGCCAGGATATTTTGCAGATTCGTAGTCGACGCCCGATTTTTGTTTATTTTTGGCTGGTTCGTGTTTATTATTGAATGTTTATTGGTTTGTTTCTGCAGATTTTCGTAGATAGTTGATTGCCGTCGATTTCCAGCGCTCATCAGATTTTGTTGAATTTCGTCGATGCTCGGTGTTCGTTTATTCATTGCTGAGTTTCGTCGGCCTCTGATTTCTTGTGTTTCCTTCTATTGATTTCCGCGACACCAGACTCTCTTCATTTCTTAACGTCGACGTTCGATGTTCGTTGACATTCGATGTTCGTGTTCTGTTTTGTTAGGTTCAGTGGAATTTGCGATGATCCTGAATTTGTTGCAAGCCAGAATGCTCGGAATTGGCGTCCGTGGCTGTTTTTTTTCGGGTGACGGCAGATCCGGTTAGTGGAATGGGACGGGGGGGCGCCCCCCAGTACACATCATTGAAACAGGTTCCTTTACATCCAGTCCCGCCCAGGGGTCTACGCACGCCTCCGACACGTTGGGCCGTCGCATTTGAGCCCAAGTGGGCCCAGACCGAGCTGTAGCGTCCGCCAGGCCTCCCAGGCTTGCTCGTCGTCGTCGTCGCCGTCGCCGTCGTCGTCGTCGTCGTCGTCGTCGTCGTCGTCGTCGTCGTCGTCGTCGTCGTCGTCGTCTGTCCTCGTCTTCGCCGTCGTCGCCGTCGTCGTCGTCGTCCTCGTCGTCGCCGTCGTCGTCGTCGTCCTCGTCGCCGTCGTCGTCGTCGTCGTCGTCGTCGTCGTCGTCGTCGCTCCCCCCCCCCTAGTGGAGAAAACCAAGCAGGCTCGAGGCGCCTGCCCCCTTCCCCCGGCCCCTCTCCGGCCTCGCCCCCCCCCCCCCCCGAGGGAGGACAACAAAACTCGGGCCGGGCGAAACGGGGGGATGGGGACAGGGGGGGTAACGAAATCTGCTGCATGCAGCTGATTTCGGCCCCGCCGCCGGGCCCATTCCTCGATACACGGGCGCCTCCCGGCGCCGGGAGGCGCCGGGAAAATCAGTTACGTGAGCTGATTCTCAAGCCCCCACTTTGCAATCCCCCTTTTTCGCCCGGCCCGAAAAGAAAGAATCGAGGGGAGAACAAAGGAAAATAACTCCGAGGGGGAACAAACAAGCCACGACCTCCTTCATGGGGGGGGGAAAGCTTCGAGGGCGGGGGAGGAACTCCCCCCCCGCGAAACACTTTCCTTCCGATGCATTTGCGCTCCCCGGTAGTGGCACCGTGGAGGGGAGCGACCCCAGACGAGGAGCCTTTCCGCTTTCGTGAGGCCCTGAGTCATCCGACGCAGCTGCAGGGATTCCATAAGGCATCATCGCTGTCTCGCCACCGCCCCTCCTTCCCCATCTCCCCTGCATCAGGGCCATGACTCCTCTCAATGATCCCTTCTCGATCTGGGAGGAAAGAGGGGGTGAATGGAAAGGAGGCGGAGGTAGCTGAGGTCATAAGAATCACTTAGAGAGAAAGGAGATGGAGTGACCAAGGCAGAAAGATTTCGTCTCATTCCAATTTCCAGCAGGTGACTTCTGTGTTGCATTCAGCGCCTCGAGCCAGAACAACTACCTCCTGTACAGGCGTGGGTGCAAGGAGCCCGTGGAATCAAGAGGGGCCCCGACCAGACCACGCCAGCGCTGGGCCGTCGTCCCACTCTCGGTCCCCGCTCCGAGCTCTACTAGTCCTCCTCCTCTTCCCTCTCCTCCTTCTCTTCCCTCTCCTCCTCCTCCTCCTCCTCCTTCTCCTCCTCCGCGGACGACTTGTGCGCACCGCGCCACGGTGGCGTCGCCCGAGAGGCGCCGTCGACATCCTCGACCTGGGAGTGGTGCGGTGCACAGTCTCTCGGCCCTCGGCGCCGAGAGTGACTGTAAACCGCGCCGCGATGCGGCCCGATGTGGAGCCCGATTCGCTTCACGACGGCGTCGCCGACGCAGCGCCGACGCCGACGATGTCTCGCCGGTGCATCGCCGATGCACCACCGATGCATCGCCGACGCATCGCCGATGCATCGGCGATGCGGCGCGATCCTCCCACCCCATCGACTCCGACCCTCTATCTAAGGGGCCTCCCGTGGTACGGTGCATGGGCGCCGTGTTCGCCAGGGTGGGCTGCCAGGGCCCCCTCGCGACATCCCGAGGAGCAGGCCCTGGCCAAGCTGGTCGCCAACTTCCGCGACGCCACCGCGGCGCGCGCGGCCCTGCGCACCGAGCTGTCCGCGGCCAGGGCTGAGGCTCGGGGCCCGAGAAGAGGTGTGCGAGTGTGCGGTCGGCGTGCACAGGCAGGTCGATTTCTCGAACCGAAGCCGAGTAACAGAAACATGCACAAGCACAGTTTTCGAGGTCTGGGCGGATGTCTTGGGCCTTCTTGCAGAAAGCCTGTGTCCGGCTACTTGGGTCCCAGGGCTAGTGGTGCTGCTATTCCCCGTGGTGTGGTCCACCTCT
Source organism: Prorocentrum cordatum (assembly GCA_963575745.1). NCBI lineage: Eukaryota > Dinophyceae > Prorocentrales > Prorocentraceae > Prorocentrum > Prorocentrum cordatum. The sequence continues at coordinate 1,028,092 of CAUYUJ010014782.1, forward strand.
TAATCGGGCTCCAAACTTTCACGTAAGTGCCCCCAGATGACCCCAAGGGAGCCACAGAGAGCGGGAGAGAGAGCGCAGAAGGCATCAAGATGGCCCTGAGATGACCCATCAGAAGCTCCATGATGACTTCGTGGAGGGCGAGGGCCTTCGAGAAACGAGGATTGTGCAAAACGGAATCCACATTGTATCGTTTGAATAGCTCTGAGATGGGCTTCACATGCTTCCGCGTGGGTCTAGTAGACTTCTCGGACTCTCTCGGAAGGCTCCGCTTGGCCCCAACATGGCCCCGTTGTCCCCCAGTTCGCCCCAGGACCATCCCAGGGTGGCTCCAGGACGGCCCCAGACCGCCCTAAGACGGCGCCGAGACGGCCTCAGGAGCCCTCATTGTAGCCATGTAGGCTAAAGCTTTCTGTCTCAGGTTTGCCTCGGCGCGCATGGGCCCGAGCCTGCGCGCGACTTGCGTCTCCTTCCCTGGGTGGCCAGCGGAGTCGCTTAGAGAGGTTTTATGGTATGGCCAGCGGAGTCGCTTAGAGAGGTTTTATGGTATGTGGGAAAAAAAGAAAAAACAAACAGTTCCTGCAATATCGACATGGCCTCCGGCTCTTTTCTTGTCGCTTTGCCTCGTGTCGTCTTGTCTCGTCGCTCTGTCGCCTCCTCTCTCGTTTCCTGTCCTCCCGCTTTGTCGTTTCTGCGCTTTGGGCTCGTCGTTGCTTCCCCCTCGGCTTGCGTCGCGGCGGTGCTCACGGGGACCTGTCGGCGCACAGGAACCCGACACCAACACCAAGAAGCCACTAGAAAAGAAAACATTGCAGCCTCTGTTGAATGCCGTCGCCCGTGTCTTCGGGTTCGCGTGTCCAGAGTTGATGAATGCCAGCTCTGAGCGCGTGGGAACATAACGGGCCGTCTCCAGTTCCCCAAGTGAGCGTTAGGATTTCCATGGGCCGCGCGAGTCCCGCGGGCCGTGCGAACCCAGCCAGCCCCATGAACCCCACAAGTTCCACAAAGGGCTTCATGGGCCGAACGTGCGCCGCAGCGCGCATAAGCCCAACGCGCCGCGCTGGCCCAGCATGCCGCGCGGGCACCATTGGCTCCCTGACTCGTCAGGGCCACATCTGGTTTCTGAGCCTTGGAAACCCCGCGGGCCATGGGAGCCCCGTGGGCCTCAGGGGCGCCATGAGCTGCATGGGACGTTTCCCTATCATGGAAGCACCGTGGCTTGCAAAGTCGGAGAGCAATGCGAGCCATCTCAAGCTTTCTTGGCTTCGTTGGGTCGCTCAGCCCCCACAGGGAAAGCGCTCCGAACTTTTCCAGTGGCGTCTTGGTGCTGGTGCCGGCTTTTTGTTCCCTGCAACATCAAAAAGCCGACACCAGCACCAAGACCCCCACTGGAACGGCGGCCCATGTGCGAGCTGAACCCCTCGACGATTTCGGAAGGTTGCCACGGGCTGCGGGCTTGGGTCAAGAGGGGGCCACGGTCTTATGCCCAGGCCGCGACGGGCGGCCACCGCCCCCTTTCGCAGAGAGCGGCGGATTCGAACTCCTCGGGCCTTGGTGTCGGGCCAGACGAGGGTAAGGGATGCGACGCGGGCGTACATAGGGTGGGTGAGGGGTGGGGGGAATGAGAGGGGGGCGGGCGGGCGGGGGTAGGCGCGGTGGAGGGCGGCGGTGGGGGGAGTGAAGCTTCAGCCATGGGGGATGCCGCAGCCTTCCCTCTTCTCTCCCTCTTCTCCCGAGAGCGCCCGCTAGTTTCGCTTCTCGCTTGCACTTGTTATTTCCTGCTTTCCCTCCTGCGTGCTGCGCGACGTCTCCCTTCCCCCGTCCTCCTCGCCCACTCTGCGATTCCTCAGGCCAGGGCGGGCTCGCGCTGGTCCAAAACGCAATTCGACATTTCGTGAAACAAATACTTTCTTGGTGCTGGTGTCGGCTTTTTGTTCTCCCAACCTGGCGAGCTCACGGGCGCAGCGGTCGTCTTTGGACCGGCGGAACCTCGGGCAGTTGAGATCGCGATAATCTGGCCACCATCTCAGGAGCATCCTCTTATTTTTGTTCGTCCTGGGGCACTCCGCAGGGCACGCGGCAACACGCGGGCCGCCCCAACATACTTGATTTCAAGGATTGAGGACGCTCGGGGACCTGATACTACTCCGCTTTGTGCCTCGAGGCACGGTTCTGTTGTCAAAACGCAGCGCTTTCTGTTGTCAAAACGCAATGCGTTTTGACGATCAGGGCCGTCCGATGTGCTCAACGCATGGAAGGCCAAGCGGTTCGCATCAGACGCCCCTGCAAGTCTACACACCTGCATGACATGTGCGTGATTTATGTTGCGTGCGCTCAACACCATGCAACTCTCTCGGTGTGTGTTTCACGCGCGTGCTCTGGTTTTGATTGGGAGGGTTGCATCTTGATTGTTGTTTGTCGGCTTGTTCCCCCAGACATAGTTTTGCGTTGACAGGCGAGCATAACATCCGCAATGACATTCGCTGGCAAATCACCGCGTACGGTCGAGTCGTTTGCGAACACCTTTCCAAGGTGACGGCCTGGGTCGACTGAGTACCACCGTGTGTACGAGCAATAGAGGAGGAGGAAACGGAGGAGGAGTGGGAGGAGGAGGAGGAGGAGGAGGAGGAGGAGGAGGAGGAGGAGGAGGAGGAGGAGGAGGAGGATGAGGAGCCAGTGCTAGACCTTCGACGTCACAACCTTACCGCTAGGGCTCCGCCCTCTGCCGCCAGCAGAATGTGAGATCTCAGAACTATGCTGGAACGTGTCGGCGCTGTTTTGAACATTTCCGGGAACATCATGCGAAGCCGATTGGCATTCAGAAAGTGTTTTGAGATGTTGGAGTTTTTGTTGAACGTTTTCTTCTTTCTCAGGCCGCCAATCGGGGGAACTGTACAGGGGATCGTGTCCTCGGGAGCGCGAGCTTGGTACAATTAGCAAAGAATTCTGGCCTCGGAGGCGGTAGTTTGGTGCAACTTACTTTTGGACGCCCGACATGGGTACCGAAACAATGGGTACGATGCCCAACAACAAATGTTGTCCCAAACCAACAGCGGCCGCTGTTGGGCAGGCGGCCTCCTGTCTCAGATGTACACAGGCCGCGGCGACACCGACAGCGAGTCCTGTTCAAAATGAAGAGGAGCCGCTGTTGGGCATCGTACCCATTCTTTCCGTACCCATTTCGGGCGCTCAACTTTCTGCGTAGGAATTCTGGCCTCGGGAGCGCGAACCTATTGCAAGGTGCACGGGATTCCGGACTCGGGAGCGCGAACCGGGTGCCACTTGCTACGGGTGCTGGCCTCGGGAGTGCGACCCTGACGTACTTGTGCGTGGATGCTGCTCTCGGGAGCGCGAACCTGGTGCACTTTACGAGGGGATTCTGTCATCGGGAGCGCGAACCTGGCGTAATTTATGGATTCTGGCACCGGGAGCGCGACCTAAGCGCAATTTACGCGGGAATCTGGCCGCGGGGGTGCGAATCCGGCGTAATGTAAACATGATTTTGGCTTCGGGAACGCGAACCTGGTGAACTTTAAACTGAACATGGCCCTGTGGACGCACATCCCGTGTATTCTTACGTGTTCCAGGGCCACTGGAAAGTCAGAGAAACCCAGAGGTGGTGGAAGTTACATCTTTTTTTCCGGCTCCCTCTCGCGCGGATCAGTAACAATTTTCAGTAGGAAGCCGGAAGTGTTTTCATAAAATTGCAGATTGGAAGTTGGAATTTGGAATAAGTGCAGGGCGCATAACATCTCAGCCGTTTAGAAAATCTAAGCCAGAGCGTATTGTGTTTTGGGGAAGGCTGCGCAGGAGGGGGGACGCATCGCTGCCAGCGATTGCAGGTTTCCACTGCTGGTGGTCGACCAATAGATCTTTTAATGTGTCTTGCTTGAGGGGACCTAATCCTCTGAATGCCTCCTCCTGCCCGCTCCGTAGAGGTAATCAGGCATAGGTATCAATCAGGTGCAGAGCCTTGTTGGTCCCAAAGAGGCGCGCACTGCGGCCACCTTCGAGGCCGAGGCCGAGGCCGCCGACAAGCTGAGTCGCAGCGCCGAGGCGAAGCTTGCCGCGTCGTGCTTGGAGGAGTCCCAGATGCAGCGCTTGTGCGACGAGCGTGCCCGCTCGCTGCATGAGGCGGAGGACCGACCCGTCTGCCTGCACCGCGAAAAATTCAGGATTCCCCAGGCGGTAGCCTCTGAATTGGGTGTGACCAGATCCAGTCGACTCAAGTGTAAGCTGCGACGTCTGACCTTGGGAACGCATGAACAGCCCCCCTCCTTCTGGGGAAGATGCATCACTTCCCGCCCCCTGGAAGTGACACCCCCCTCCCTTCCAGCGAAGAATGTGGCTCTCGCCTCAGCGCCGCGCCCGCTCGTCTTAGAATTTTGCATGAGCTTCACGGATGGAGGGCGGGCCCTCTTCAGAATTTGGCTGTCGTCATCGCGTCGCGCGCATTCGTTATGATGAAGATCCTGGCGGCCTCGTGCGGCGCGTAAGAGCAGCACGATCTGGCCCACACGTCGGTCCCGCAAGCTATGGGTCGACGCTCGCGCGGCGATTCTCAGGAGTCAGTCCGACCTAAATCAGGAGGGAAAGAAACACACAGACACAATTAATCGTCGATTCCCAGGAAAATATGCAAACATGTGGGAAGTGGGGGGGAAGAGAAAAACCCCAAAATTAGCCTGGCGAAGGACCCAACCATATGCAGTTGTGAGTAATGCTGGTGTGAGTACCGTCTTCGGTGGATCTCCCTATGGGGCCACGAACCGTTTGAGGGGTGTGCCGAAATGGGTGTGGGGGCGGCATGCGAACGTTGCCACTGGGGCCTTCGGTGGAGCTCCTTATGGGGCCACGAAACGTGTGAGGGGTGCACCGAAGTTGGTGTGGGGGCGGCATGCGAACGCAGCCACTGGGGCCTTCGGTGGAGCTCCCTGTGGGGCCACGAAACGTGTGAGGGGTGTGCCGAAATTGGTGTGGGGGCGGCATGCGAACGCAGCCACTGGGGCCTTCGGTGGAGCTCCCTATGGTGCCACGAAACGTGTGAGGGGTGTGCCGAAATGGGTGTGGGGGCGCATGCGAACCCAGTCACTGGGGCCTTCAGTGGAAATCCCCATGGGGCCACGAAACGTGTGAGGGATGTGCCGAAATGGGTGTTGGGGAGGCATACGAACCAGGCCACTGGGGCCTTCGGTGGAGCTCCCTATGGGGCCACGAAACGTGTGAGGGGTGTGCCGAAATGGGTGGTGGGGAGGCATGCGGACCCTGCCACTGGGGCCTTCGGTGGAGCTCCCTATGGGGCCACGAAACGTGTGAGGGGTGTGCCGAAATGGGTGGTGGGGAGGCATGCGACCCTGCCACTGGGGCCTTCGGTGGAGCTCCCTATGGGGCCACGAAACGTGTGAGGGGTGTGCCGAAATGGGTGGTGGGGAGGCATGCGGACCCTGCCACTGGGGCCTTCGGTGGAGCTCCTTATGGGGCCACGACACGTGTGAGGGGTGTGCCGAAATGGGTGGTGGGGAGGCATGCGGACCCTGCCACAGGGGCCTTCGGTGGAGCTCCCTATGGGGCCACGAACGAGTGAGCCGAAATGGGTGGTGGGGAGGCATGCGGACCCTGCCACTGGGCCTTCGGTGGAGCTCCCTATGGGGCCACGAAACGTGTGAGGGGTGTGCCGAAATGGGTGGTGGGGAGGCATGCGAACCCTGCCACTGGGGCCTTCGGTGGAGCTCCCTATGGGGCCACGAAACGTGTGAGGGGTGTGCCGAAATGGGTGGTGGGGAGGCATGCGGACCCTGCCACTGGGGCCTTCGGTGGGGCCACGAAACGTGCCCTAGGCATGCGGCCACTGGGGCCTTCGGTGGAGCTCCCTATGGGGCCACGAAACGTGTGAGGGGTGTGCCGAAATGGGTGGTGGGGAGGCATGCGGACCCTGCCACTGGGGCCTTCGGTGGAGCTCCCTATGGGGCCACGAAACGTGTGAGGGGTGTGCCGAAATGGGTGGTGGGGAGGCATGCGGACCCTGCCACTGGGGCCTTCGGTGGAGCTCCCTATGGGGCCACGAAACGTGTGAGGGGTGTGCCGAAATGGGTGGTGGGGAGGCATGCGAACCCTGCCACTGGGGCCTTCGGTGGAGCTCCCTATGGGGCCACGAAACGTGTGAGGGGTGTGCCGAAATCGGTGGTGATGATGATGATGATGATGATGATGATGATGATGATGATGATGATGATGATGATGATGATGATGATGATGATGATGATGATGATGATGATGATGATGATGATGATGATGATGATGATGATGATGATGATGATGATGATGATGATGATGATGATGATGATGATGATGATGATGATGATGATGAATGATGATGATGATGATGATGACGACGACGACGACGACGACGATGATGATGATGATGATGATGATGATGATGATGATGATGATGATGATGATGATGATGATGATGATGATGATGATGATGATGATGATGATGATGATGATGATGATGATGATGATGATGGATGATGATGATGATGATGATGATGATGATGATGATGATGATGATGATGATGATGATGATGATGATGATGATGATGATGGAGGAGGGAGGGGGGGGGGGGGAGTAGGAGGTGAGGAACGCGGGGCGCCGTCTCTTCAAAACGAGGACCCAACGCCACAGGATGGTTGGGAAATATAGGAAAATATTGGGGAATCTTTTTATTTGTGTGTTTATTTGTGTGTCCTGGGGCCCCTTCAGTAAATCCGACGTAGTCCGACGTGAAACCGGCGTACATCCGACGTGGAGTCGACGCAAATCGGGTCTCAGGTTGCCGCGCAAGGCCTCCAGGGTTGTCCCCACTTCGCAGTCTGCAGGAGCTTCACGCATGGAGGGCGGGTCCTTTTTTGTTCAGCATGTGGCTATCGTTTCAGCGTCGCGCAGCTTCGTCTTCGAAGCTCGCACGGGCGTCACGGAGGGAGGCCGGGCCTGTTTTTCAGAGTGCGGTTTGCGCTTCAGCGTCACACGCATTCGTATTAGTGTTGGCAATCGGGGGCGGACAGAACCCCCAACAGTGACACGTCGATTAGTGAATTGTCCGTTTTCGGCTCTCGAGAGGGCGCCGCGGCCGTTATTTTCCAGGCTTGCGCCCGCCAGGTTTGGGCCTCAGGTCGTTTTGACTAAACCACGTTTTACTAAAGGGAGGTCTGTCCATCCCCGAGGCAAGCGTTTCACGGATGGAGGGTGGGTCCTTTTCTGAACGTGTTTCCCGACGTCACGTCGCGCGCATTCATTTTGAATCTTGCAGCAGCGTCGCGGATGGAGGCCGGCCTCTGTTCAGAATGTCACTCTCGCCAGAGCGTTGCGCGCATTCGGCTTCAAAGTTTGAAAGAAGTTGATTGATGGGAGGCGGGTCCTTTCAACATGTGGCTCTCGCCTCAGCGCCGCGCGCATTCGCTTCAAACGTTTGAAAATTGGCTTCCAGGATTGAAGGCGGGTCCTTCTCAGAAGGTGATTATCGCTTTGGCGCCGCGCACATTCGTTATGATGCAAGCTTGCAAGAGCCTCGCAGATGAAGGGCGCGTCCTTTTCAAAATGTGGCTCTCGCTTCAGCGTCGCGCACGTTCATTTCAAACATTCGCAAGAGTTTCACAGATGGAGGGCGGGTCCTTTTCAGAATGCGATTAGTAATCGCGTTAACGTCCCGCACATTCGCCTGCAAAGGTTGTTGGAGCTTCATGGATGGAGGGTGGGTCCTTTTTTCAGCATGCGGTCATCGACGTACTGTCGCGCACATTCGTTTCAAAAAGAGCTTATTTTTGTTTTTCTGGGCCGATGACGGCCGTCATCTGGGGGGGGGGAGGGAGCTACTTGGAGTGCTCAGGAATGACAGGGCGCGTAGCAACATAATGTAGGTAGCGATCTGAGCCACAGCGCCTGTGTACACCACAGCTGCTGCGTGCACCACAGCGCCTGTGTACACCACACCGCTCAGCGCGATTACACCGCAGTTGCAAAGCTTGGACCACCTCTGGTCCAGGCCCGCGGGCTAGGTGTACAATTGTCTCCCCCCGCGGTCATGCAAAGGTTGCAGCAATCCATTATTAGGACAGAGCTTCCGACGTCAAGCAATCGGACAAAGAAAGCAAAGACAGGCCGCATCACACACGTGGTTTTCACGATGCCACCCTGTGTACAGCGCGAGGACGCCCTTGACACATTCACGTCCGTGGCAGTCCGAGGACTGGAAGGCATTGCAGTTTGAGTGCGTGTGCGCAGGACGTGCACAGCAGACGCACTAGGGTGTTTTCGGGCCAAGCTCGACGACTCGAGCGGGTCAGTGGGCCTCGCCCGCTCCCGCCCTCCTGCAGCATCTGAGCCGTCGTGCGCGCACTCCGACGAGGCCAGCACCTGCAGAGGGCCCAGCCGCCCCGGGAGGAGGAGGAGGAGGAGGAGGAGGAGGAGGAGGAGGAGGAGGAGGAGGAGGAGGAGGAGGAGGAGGAGGAGGAGGAGGAGGAGGAGGGAGGAGGAGGAGGAGGAGGAGGGAGGGAGGAGGAGGAGGAGGAGGAGGAGGAGGAGGAGGACGGCGAGGGAGGGAGGAGGAGGAGGGAGGAGGAGGAGGGAGGCGAGGGAGGAGGAGAGGAGGAGAGGAGGAGGAGGAGGCCGAGCGGAGGGAGGCAGGCGGGCCGCCGCGCCCCCGAGCCCCGGGGGCCCCTCTGGGGCGTGCGCCTCCGCCCGAGGCCAGCGCGGTGCCCTCCTCGCGCCGGGAGCCAGCGATCGGAACCGTCCTCGACCCTTCGACTTTTCGACTTTTCTGCGCGCTTCGGCTTCTCGGCTTCGACTCTTCGACTGCCGACCCATGCATCCGGCGCTTCGACTTTCCCTGTGCGTCGCCTCCCCGACGTCCCGCCCTGTTCCCCCCGAAGTGGGCTCTTCACCCCGAGCAGTTTTGGATCGTCTCGGGGCCCGAAGCTTGCCCGCAGAGGATGATCCACAAACCGGCCGCTCCGATTTGTTCGGGGCGCCTGATGCTTGGAAAAGGCGCTTGAATGTCAAAGCTTGCTTGGCGTTTTGGCGACAGCAGCGTTTGGTTCGTTTTCGCTCGCTCGCTCTCTCTTTCTCTGTCTCTCTCCCTTTCGCGCGCGGCCTCGCCTTCGGCGGTCCCGGCAAAAGAAGGACCTGTCCCGCACCCGAGCGGTAACATCATTCTCGGCAAAAGCTTTCGCGGCGTTGCGGCAAGGTGCGCCGCACCCATTGCCTGCTATGCCTTAGGCAACGTCGGCGACGCGTTCGGAAGAAGCACTTGGACTGCGGATTTATCTTAATTGGTGGAGGGCCCGCTGACCCCCCAAGCAGACCGAACTCGAGCGATGTGTCAGTGATTCATACTGTGTAGAAGAGTCAGTCAGGTGTGGATATATGAAGACGTGTAGGAACAGGAACAGAAGTCGAGCTAGCCAGCTACAGCGAGTTGGCGGATTTCGCTCACTCACACCCTCCCTCTCATGATGTAAGAGTCTATGCTTGCACGACTGGAACTTGGGGATGTCGCGTGCTGCCACCGAGTGAGCAATGGTCGGCACGGTTCCTTTACTAACGATTTGGCGCAGGAACATTTTCGCCGCGCCCAATCCAAAACGCAATTTTTAGCGATGTTCGGGCCTTCGAAACGAGGCAACATTCCGAACGCTGGCGCACGGCCACGCTTCCAATAGGATTGGCGATTGAAAAACATGATCAACACTCAAACAGGAGCACAACTTCGGGGACACCTTCGCGGCTCTTTCTGGCGAGAGCGACAGTTCGCTCTCCCCTGCGCGGTTCGCCGCGCCCAAGCGAGAACGCAATTTTAAGAGAGAGAGAGAGAGAGAGAGCCTGGCATCTCAGGCAAACAACACAGGATTTGCGAGCGAAAACCATGCGCCGCACCTCGGGAGTAGCACTACTTTCTTGAGCATCCGCACGGCGCTGACGCGAAAGCGAAATCTTGCTCTCGCTCGCGGCCTGGCTTCGACGAGCTTGGCAACAGAAACAGTTGCGGCGCGCCCAAGCGGGATCGCAATCTTCAGGACAACTCTGCGCGGCGCTGCGGCGGGAGAGCCACTTCGCTTTTTCAGGTATGTGGTGTGAGTGGTCTCAGTCGCGTGCGTTGTGCAGGCGTCGGAGCGCAGTAGTTAGAAGACCACCTCGAGCGAGGCAGCTGGTCCCGTCCACCCCTTCCCCCCACCGCAGTAAGACTCAAGCAGGCGAAGCCCCGATAAAATGAGACGATGTTTTCAACGTGGCAATGGCCTCCGAGGAGTTCAGCTAACCAGTGGCCTGGCCTCGTCGCTTTCGTGCTCTGGGCCAACATGCCTACAGTGAAGTGTGCGCACGCCCCCGCAGTACTACCCGGCATTCCTCGAGCAGTTTCTCTGCCGTTCGGACTGTATTCTGCACCTACCTACGACGATTCTCGCGCGCAAGGCGCGCGGCGCCCCCCACTCCTGGCATGGACGGCCTGTGATCGGGCAGTCCTCCCTCGTTCCCCTCCCCCTCCCCCTCCTCCTCCTCCGCCTCCGCCCCCTCCTCCTCCTCCTCCCTCCTCCTCCTCCTCCTCCTCCTCCTCCTCCTCCTCCTCCTCCTCCTCGTGGGGGAGGCATCATATTGAAGTGTGGCAGCGGTAAAACGCAGGGTCGAGGCCCTTCAGTTTCTGCGGTCTTATGGGAATCCTGATGTCCTGCGTGAGGTGTGACAACGACCCGCAAGTAACTGGATGCTGCTAAGCGTGAAACGCCAATTGCCAAGTGCACAGCGTCCGATCATCGTGATGTGTGAATGCCTTTTGCGAGGCGCGCGCGATGTAGGCTCCTTTATGCTTTGATCATGTCTTGTGTACATTTTGCGCAGCTTCCAGTGATGCTTAACTGTGAGTTCCAACGCATCAGAGTAAAGGCTGGAAGGGCGAGGGAGAAAGGGAGAGAGGTTAGGAAGACGATAATGAATTGGGACACGAGGTTAAGAAGGGAGGACTGGGGGAGAGGAGGAACAGGAGGAGGAGGAGGATTACCAGAAAGATAAGTAGAGCGAGGATATTGAGGAGAACGAGGAGGACAATGAGCAGGAAGAGGAGGAGAGAGAGGAGGAGGAGCTTCAGAAGTCGTTAAGTGAATCGGAGTATGAGGATTCGAAGGAAGGAGGGGACGCGTCGGGTGGATGAGGCGTAAGAGGAGGAGGACGGGACGAGGGAGGAGGAGGAGGAGGAATAGGAGGAGGAAGAGGAGGAGAAGGAGGAGGATAACCATGTGGAGGCGGAGGAGAATGAGGAGGAGGAGGAGGAGGATGAGGAGGAGGAGGAGGAGGAGGAGAGGAGGATGAGGAGGATGATGGATGATGATGATGATGATGATGATGATGATGATGATGATGATGATGATGATGATGATGATGATGATGATGATGATGATGAGAGGAGGAGGAGGAGGAGGAGGAGGAGGAGGAGGAGGAGGAGGAGGAGGACGGAACGGCTGTCCGCGGAAGAGAGGTCGAACCTCTGCCGCCAGGCGGGTGTTGAGCTCATATGGGCCCAACAGCAGGGTGAGGCCCAAAAAGAGGGGCCCAGGAAAAGCAGAGGGACCAGAACCCCCGAAACATTTCCGAGGTATTAACTCAAGACATTCAAATCATAATCACATATAGATCTTACAGACAGGTCATCTCCTTCCTCCTGCCACCTCCCCCACCTCCTTGTGGCAGCCGTCGAGTGCGTCCACCGCGCACACGACCGTGACGTATGCGGGCCCGGCGCACGGGGGAGGGGGTAGGCAGAGGCTAAATGAGGTGTAAGAGGAGGGGCGACATGACAGCGACAAACCAATGAGTGAAAGCATGGACTTCGAGAAGGAGGAGGAGGAGGAGGAGGAGTCGGAGGAGGAGGAAGACGATAAGGAGGAGGAAGACGAGGAGAAGGAGGAGAAGGAGGAGGAAGGACGAGGAGGAGGAGGAGGAGGAGGGAGAGAGGAGGAGGAGGACGAGGACGAGGAGACGAGGATGAGGAGGAGAGGAGGAGGAGGAGGAGGAGGGAGGAGGGGAGGAGAAGGAGGAGGAGGAGGAGGAGGAGGAGGAGGGAGGAGGAGGAGGAGGAGGAGTATGGAGGAGGAGGAGGAGGCGGCAGGCGGCGGGCGGGATGCGGAGCGGGCAAGGGCGACGGAGCGGTGCCCCCGCAGGAGCGCCTGCGCTCGGCGGCGGCCTCGAGGTCGGCGCTGGAGGCCCTGGAGGCCGACGCCGTGCGCGATCTCGAGGCCCGGCTTGCGGGCTCAGAGCAGGACTCGGGGTCCAAGAGGCGGGGTGCTCACAGGAGGACCACTCGAAAGCAGTAGAAATCAGTCGGGTGACGATGTGCCGTGCTTTTTTGTGGTTGTCTACTCTTGATGTGGTAGTCTGGAGATTTTTTGTGAAGCAATAATAGAAATTGATACACCTGTATATAGAGTGACATAGGGATTATTATTAGTATTGTTGTTAGTAGTACTATGATTATTATTACTACTAGCTTCGTACTAGTATTAGAATCATTACTATTATCACCGCTATCAGTCTTATTCGTAGTACGTCTTATTGTTAACATACAATATACACGTGTTGTATATATATATATATATATATATATATATGTATATATAGAATATCAACAAATACGCCGGGCCCCTCCTGGGGCGTCCTCCTGGTACCGCGCTTTCGGCCTCCCGGGGAGCCGCCACAATGCCCAAAGAGAGCCCGCGACGACCCCAAGAAGCCCCCAGAACGTCAAAGAATTGCCCAAGACGCTCCCAAGCAACCCAGGATAGCTTTCGGGCGGCTCTCCAGGCTCCCAAGAGGCTTCCAGAAGACCTCAAGAGAGCTCCGAGAGGCCTCCCGAGAGCGCCTGGAGAACCTAACATCGTTAGTTGTCATGGTTTTTTCCAGCGTTTTTGGCCTTCTCACCATTTCATGCTTCCAACGCTCCGAGACGGCCGAAGAGGCCCCCAAGACCGCCCACGAGGCCCCCGAGACGGCCCCAAGACGGGCCAAGCTGGCCCCAAGACTGCCGAAGAGGCGCCCAGGACAGCTCCAGACCACCCCAGAACAGGCCCAAGATGAGCCCACGAGCGGGCGTAGGAGGCCTCCAGAGACCTCCGAGAGGACTCCGGGCCCCCCCAGAGGCCTCCAACACACCCCAGACCCCTGAGAGGCTCCCAAAACATCCCCGACGAGGCCCCCAAAACAGCCCAAGAGAGCTTCGAGAGCCGTCCCGAGAGAGCCCGAAGAGGGTAACGTCGTTGCTTTCCGGTGGTTTTTGTCTACGTTTTTCGCCGTCTCACGTCTTCCCGCTTCCAACGCTCCAAGACCGAGCAATTTTGAAAAAAAGGAATGCCAGATATTCTTTTGTTTCAAGTTGGGACTCCTACTCTATCCTCTTCCTCGAGCACCATCAAGACCCATGCAACAATGCTTCGCGAATGCTGATGAACTCTCTGACGCTGTCTTGGCACTCTCTTGGATCGTCTTCGTGTCCTCTTCGCTGCCCTTGAAACCACCGTAGAAATCGAGATCCTATGATCCCATAAGTTGGCGAATCTTAATTTCCTTTATTCTAAACTCACCACCTGCGTAGTTTTGAACGAAGACCCGAGAGGCAACTCAACGGACCGTGGCCTGTATCCAGAAACTGCCCCACAGCCCAGGCACGGCAACTTGAAATTACCCTGGCGACGTACCCAACCCTTGCGCAATGCGGGGCGTAAGTACATCAGGATTGCTACAACGGGGGCGATGACGTAACATGGACGCATGTGATTTTGCGAGCAGCAATCGGAAGGCTCGCAGGCCCCCGATCAAGATTTAAGGGCTCATAACAAATCACCCCCGTTGGCTGTGCCATGCGCCCGTTGCACCCAACGTATCCCGCAACAGCTCTTGAGAGCCCCCGCGGGATACGTGTAGGCGCAACGTTATGGCCATCGCCCGGCATATGGTCTGTTTCACAAATCACCCCCGTTGGCTGTGCCATGCGCCCGTTGCGCCTAACGTATCCCGCAGCACTCTCCAGAGCCCCCCCAGGGACGGCGAGTTCTTGCTCAGATTCCCGCGGTGCCTCATTCCGCAGGACCCGCCAGCAGCCCCCGAAAGTGGCGACAGCCTCGCAGATCGCAGCCCCCCAGGGACGGCGAGGTCTCGCTCAGATCCCCGCGGTGCCTCACTCCGCGGGGCCCACCAGCACCCCTCGAAAGCGGCGACAGCGTCGCAGATCGCAGCCCCCCAGGGACGGCGAGGTCTCGCTCAGATCCCCGCGGTGCTTCACTCCGCAGGACCCACCAGCAGCCCTCGAAAGTGGCGACAGTGCCGCAGATCGCAGCCCCCCAGGGACGGCGGGGTCTCGCTCAGATCCCCGCGGTGCTTCACTCCGCGGGGCCCACCAGCAGCCCTCGAAAGTGGCGACCGTGTCGCAGATCGCAGCCCCCCAGGGGCGGCGAGGTCTCGCTCAGATCCCCGCGGCGCCTCACTCCGCAGGACCCACCAGCAGCCTTCGAAAGTGGCGACAGTGTCGCAGATCGCAGCCCCACAGGGACGGCGAGGTCTCGCTCAGATCCCCGCGGTGCCTCACTCCGCAGGACCCACCAGCAACCCTCGAAAGTGGCGACAGCGTCGCAGATCGCAGCACTGAAGGGACGGCAAGGTCTCGCTCAGATCCCCGCGGTGCTTCACTCCGCATGACCCACCAGCAGCCCTCGACAGTGGCGACAGTGTCGCAGATCGCAGCCCCCCAGAGACGGCGAGGTCTCGGTCAGATTCTTGCGGTGCTTCACTCCGCAGGACCCACCAGCAGCCGTCGAAAGTGGCAGCAGCGTCGCAGATCGCAGCCCCCCAGGGACGGCTGGGTTTCGCTCAGATCCCCGCGCTGCCTCACTCCGCAGGACCCACCAGCAGCCTTCGAAAGTGGCGACAGTGTCGCAGATCGCAGCACTGAAGGGACGGCAAGGTCTCGCTCAAATTCCCTCAGACCAGCAGCCCCCGAAAGTGGCGACAGTGTCGCAGACCGCAGCCCCCCAGGGACGGCGGGGTTTCGCTCAGATCCCCGCGCTGCCCCACCCCGCAGGACCCACCAGCACCCCTCGAAAGCGGCGACAGCGTCGCAGATCGCAGCCCCCCAGGGACGGCGAGGTCTCGCTCAGATCCCCGCGGTGCCTCACTCCGCGGGGCCCACCAGCAGCCCTCGAAAGTGGCGAGAGCCGCACATCGCAGCCCTCAGGGGACGACGAGGTCTCGCTCAGATCCCTGCGGTGCCTCATTCCGCAGAACCCACGAGCAGCCTTCGAAAGTGGCGACAGTGTCGCAGATCGCAGCCCCCCAGGGACTGCGGGGTTTCGCTCAGATCCCCTCGGTGCCGTACTCCGCAGGACCCACCAGCAGCCTTCGAAAGTGGCGACAATGTCGCAGGTCGCAGCCCCCAGGGACGGCGAGGTCTCGCTCAGATCCCCGCCGTGACTCACTCCGCAGGACCCACCAGCAGCCC
Source organism: Prorocentrum cordatum (assembly GCA_963575745.1). Taxonomy (NCBI): domain Eukaryota; class Dinophyceae; order Prorocentrales; family Prorocentraceae; genus Prorocentrum; species Prorocentrum cordatum. The sequence goes on from CAUYUJ010014782.1 coordinate 1,043,622, forward strand.
TCGAAAGTGGCGACAGTGTCGCAGATCGCAGGCCCCCCAGGGACTGCGGGGTTTCGCTCAGATCCCCGCGGTGCCTCACTCCACAGGACCCACCAGCAGCCTTCGAAAGTGGTGACAGTGTCGCAGATCGCAGCCCCCAGGGACAGCGAGGTCTCGTTCAGATTCTTGCGGTGCTTCACTCCGCAGGACCCACCAGCAGTCCTTGAAAGTGGCGACAGCGTCGCAGATCGCAGCCCCCCAGGGATGGCGAGGTCCGCACAAAGCACGAGGAGACAAGAGGGGAGCAGGAGACGGGAGGCGCGAGGAGGAGGAGGAGGAGGAAGAGGAGGAGGAGGACTGGAGACCGCAGTGCTCTATTCAAAACGACAGCCCAACCAAGGAGGGTTGGGAAACAATGGAAATCCCACAATTCCTTTTTTTTCAAGCTCGTCCCCCCCAAATCGGTGAATACCGAACGGAAAATACAGATTTCCGCGTTTCCGCAGTTCCCTTCCTATACGGTTCCGAAGATTGCGCAGGGTTTCCAATATAATTGTTGGATTCAAAAAGCGGCAAACATAAGATTTTATGATTTTGCCCATCAAGCCTAGCTTGAACTTGAGCGCGCGCGAAGCGCGCGATGTCTCTAGTTTACATATATATATATATATATATACATACACACTATTACTCACATGTCACCCCAGAACCACCTGTAGGAGGACATGCCCGACCTATGGCTGATGCAAACGGGGGTCAGCCTGAGCGCCAGATCTTGCAGGAGCCTGCGGAGCCAGGGGTGCACCGACCCGGGCTCGGGCGCAGGATCCTGCAGTCTCCCGCAGGATGCCGCAAGGCCTGACCGACCCGGGTGCGGAGTGGCCCGGGTCAGCAGATCCCCGAAGGACGCCAGCGCCCTGCGGGCCGCGCTGGCGCAGGCTGCGAAGGCCCGCGGGCCGAGAAGCCGAGGCCGCCACGCCAGAGGAGGAGGAGGAGGAGGAGAGGAGGAGGAGGAGGAGGAGGAGGAGGGGAGGAGGAGGAGGAGGAGGAGAGGAGGAGGAGGAGGGAGAAGGAGGAGGAGGAGAGGAGAGGAGGAGGAGGAGGAGGAGGAGGAGGAGGAGGAGGAGGAGGAGGAGAGGGGAGGAGGAGGAGGAGGAGGAGGAGGAGGAGGAGGAGGAGGAGGAGGAGAGGAGGAGGAGGAGGAGGAGGATGAGGAGGAGGAGGAGGAGGAGGAGGAGGAGGAGGAGGAGGAGGAGAGGAGGGAGGAGGAGGAGGAGGAGGAGGAGGAGGAGGAGGAGGAGGAGGAGGAGGAGGAGGATAGGAGGAGGAGAGGAGGAGGAGGAGGAGGAGGAGGAGGAGGAGGAGGAGGAGGAGGAGGAGGAGGAGGAGGAGGAGGAGGAGGAGAGGAGGAGGAGGAGGGAGGAGGGAGGAGGAGGAGGAGGAGGAGGGAGTGATGCGGCGCAGTGTTGGGGACGCCGTCACAAGAGCACCCCTCGGGCGTCTTTAGTTTGTCCTGGATCATCTTGGGTCGTCCTGGGGCGGAGTGCGAGGATGAAGGAAACAGTGATGAGTATGGGGCGATAGGGACGAGGAGGAGGAAGAGGAGGAGTAGTAGTAGTAGGAGGAGGAGGAGGAGGAGGAGGAGGAGGAGAAATAATAGGAGGAAGTCGGTCTTCGTAGTGGACGAGAGTGATGTGGATCATCATGACGGTGATGACATGGAGAGGAGCTCGATAGAGGTCGTCCTGGGGCGGAGTGTGAGGATGAAGCCGAGGCTGCCACGCCAGAGGAGGAGGGCGTGATGCGGAGCGGCGTTCGGGGCGCCGCCGCAGTGTCACAGCGCGGGCGTCTGCAGTCTGTTCCGGACCATCTGGGGCCATCCTGGGGCGGAGTATGAGGATGAAGGAAACGGTGATGAGTATGGGGCGATAGGGACGAGGAGGAGGAAGAGGAGGAGGAGGAGGAGGAGGAGGAGGAGGAGGAGGAGAAATAATAGGAGGAAGTCGGTCATCGTAGTGGACGAGAGTGATGTGGAACATCATGACGGTGATGACATGGGGAGGAGCTCGATAGAGGTCGTCTTGGGCTCTTGTAGGGCAAGCTTGGTGTCCATAGGGGCTCTCCTGGGCCTTCTCCGTCTTGGAGTTCTTTGAGGCCATCTTGGATCACGAGGCCCCTTGATAGTTTGGGGCACTATTCGATGCTTCTTGTTCCGTCTGGAGCTGAAGGAATCCCAGAAAAGGTGAAGACGCGAATTGATGGTTGGAATGAGTTGTTCCTGGAGGACTTATCGGCAATCATACACGTGAAACGAATGTCAATAAAACGTGGGGACGAATGTTGAATGCAATCGCGACGGTACACAGCCGCCGTACATAGACCAGTGCTGGGTGGCGGACGTCATTGGACTCGCAAAGAGACCATTCAGGAAAAGAGGGGGAGAGGAAGGGTGAGACGGAGGAAGAGGAGGAGGCACACGACTAGGGAAGGAGGTCACTGGGCTTAATAAACCAGCAACGATGTGCTACGGCAGCCCCCCCCCTGCGCAGAGGCAATATGGTATTTCTCCGCAGCGTTCAGAGCGCATGCGTGAAACATCTGCGAACTTGTGTCATTCAGGGTTCTTGGGGCCCTACTAGGGGTCCCCTTGTGGCCCGCTTGGTCCGTCTTGGGGGCCTCTTGGGGACCGCTTGGGCCTTCGGGCCACATCTGGAGCCGTGCTGAGGCCATCTTGGGAAGCGCTGGCCTTCTGAGAGGCATGTTGAGCCATCTTGGCGGCCTCGGTCGCCTGCTGCGGCCACGCGGGAAGCTCGGGGGTGCGGATCCACAACACTGTTCTGCACGGGAGCGTGGCCTCGGGGGCGAAGGCCCCCTGTTTTTGTTCAAGGGTTTCCCTCCCTCCCTCCCTCCCTCCCTCGTGGCCTCGGCGGCGCAGGTCAATTGGTCTCCACTCGGGACCGTAGACGCCCTGTTGGCCTCCAGGGTGCCTTGGGTTTCTTGGGCTCTGATGGTTTTGCCGTGGGAAGCGCGGCGTTCCCAGACGAACAAAAATCCATGGGCGTCCTGGGGTCCCAGGGTTGGGTCTCTTGTGGACGGTTTCTTGTGGACTGGCCTCCACCGTCGTTTTTGGTTGCTCGGGGTCGTGGCCTCGGGAGCGCGGCCCCGCTGTTTTTTTGCAATGGGCACGGGGGGGGCGGGCGTGCCCCTCGGAGTAGCAGTGAAACCCTGCCAGGCAGCGCCTTGGCACTGTGGTCGTTTGTGGATCGCTCTTCTGCCGATCGGGGCGGGCCCTCGCAGTCCCACCCCCCTTCCCAGCCCCCCCTCCCCCTATGGAGCAGATCCTGGCGGCTTCTTGGCGCCCGTTTCGAGCAGGCGGGGTCTCCCCCGTAAGAGGCACTGTTGCAAACAGTCGCGCTAAGCAGATGTCCGGCGGGAGCCAGACCCCCCCCCTTCCGCCCAGTGTCGAAACGCCGCATACAACAATTCTCACCTGCGGGGCACGGAGGCGTATGTATTGTGCCCAGAGTCTTGACGACAGCGGGGGTGGGGCTCGTCGCCAGATGGGTACCGTGGACGGGATCTCCCAAGTTCCATGCGGAGCACGTCATCCAGCCAGCACGTCGCCGTTCCCTCTCGAGGCGACTGTGAGCCTCGTTTTGTCCCCCTCCCAGGCCAGCAGGGGGCCGCCAGCGGAGTGGTCTCCGAGGGGCACCACCAAGCTGACGCCAGCTCAGATGGCCGAGTCGAGCGCTCCTGGCTCCAGCAAGCAGTTGGAGGAGTTGCTGGCCGCCTCCGAGAAGGAGCAGAGCCTCCAGAGCCTCCTTGCGGAGGAGCAGGAGAAG
>CAUYUJ010014782.1:1049942-1125398 GCA_963575745.1 Prorocentrum cordatum
TCCTCCTCTCCTCCTCCTCCTCCTCCTCCTCCTCCTCCTCCTCCTCCCCTCCTCCTCCTCCTCCTCCCCCCCCCCCCTCCTCCTCCTCCTCCTCCTCCTGCCTCCTCCTCCTCCTCCTCCTCCTCCTCCTCCTCTCTCCTCCTCCGCCTCCTCCTCCTCCTCTCTCCCTCCTCCTCCTCCTCCTCCTCCTCCCTCCTCCTCCTCCTCCCTCCTCCTCCTCCTCCTCCTCCTCCTCCTCCTCCCTCCTCCTCCATCCCTCCTTTAGATGACTCCTCCCTGTCGCGCCCCCAGACGTGTCGGTAGCGCGGCCGGGGCGGGGAGGCGGGGGGGACCCACGCCTGGCGCCCTGACTCGAGCTCGCAGAGAGACAAGCTGCACACCTTGGCGTCGAGCGAGGACGAGCGAGCTTTTTTCGACGACCTTTACGATGACCTCTACGACGACCTTGACGACGACGACATCAGTCAAGCTACTACCACGAGGAACGCGACATGAGGATCGAAGCCCCCGTCCCACCCATAGCAGCGCCGGGGCGCGCGAGAAGCACGAGCGAGCTTGTCGAGGATGCCGCCCCAAGAAGGGCCCAGACCGCCCCGAGAGGGCGAATCAGAGGCCCGAGGATCGGGGGCCGGACGAAAGGGGGGGCTTGGGAAAGGGGGGGGGTACGAAGTCTGCTGCATGCAGCTGGCTTCGGCCCCGCCGCCGGGCCCACTCCTCGATGCATGAGCACCTCCCGGCGCCGGGAGGCGCGGGGAGAATCAGCTGCGTGAGCTGACTCTCAACCCCCCCCCCCTTTGCGATCCCCCCTCTCGCCCGACCCGCGAGAAGACTTCGCCCCCCCCCGGCGGCCCCCTGGGACGCCGCGGGCAGCCCGAGAGGAGCCGTCTCTCCGTGTCCCTCCCTGGGATCCGACGCCTCGAGGCATTTCGGGAGGGGGAAAAACACGCAGACTGGAAAATCCTCCTCCTCCTCCTCCTCCCTCTCCCCTCCTCCCCTCCTCCTCCCCCTCCTCCTCCTCATCCTCCTCCTCCTCCTCCTCCTCCTCCTCCTCCTCCTCCTCCTCCTCCTCCTCCTCCTCCTCCTCCTCTCCTCCCCTGGGGGGCATCGTCGACCCCCCAGAAAGTATTGGAAAATATGGGAAGTGGGGGGGAAGACAAAAACCCAGAACATATTGGAGGATATAGGGGGATCCGGTTATTGTTGTGTCTATTCGTTTGGGTGTCCCAGGGCCCCTTTCGAATGGGCGACGTCGTGAAAAGTACGACCGCAGCCCCAGATCGGCGGCGAGCGAGGGGGGGAAGTGAGAAGGAGAAGGCCTTCTCGGAAGGAGGCGGAGCTTCACAGACGCCCTCGCGCCTCTGGGAGGTTCTTCTGGTGTCTTCCGGGGAGGCTTCGAAGACTTCTCAGAAGGCCGGGGGCCTTCGAGCCTTCTGGAAAGGCCCGCCGCTGCTCACTTCCCCCCCTCGGTCGCCACCGCGCAGTTCCCGCTTCGGCTTCCTCCCTCCGCCCTCTCAGGGAGAGGTGGAGGACATTCAGACAAAGAGGAGGAGGGGTTCGGGGAACGAACAATGACACAAAGATAGAAACTCGGAGGTACGCGCGGATTTCTCGCATCGGCGCCGGGGCCCCCTGGCGGCGCCTCCGGCGCCGCCGCTGGCGCGCTCCGCGCGCCAGGGAGGTGGTCCAGCGCAGATCCGAGCATTCGGCGCGGACCTCCGAGTTTCTACGTTTATGTCGTTGTTCGTTCCCCTACAGTCGGGGCGCTGAAGAAGGAACCCTTTTCGTTGGGGAGGGGCTCGGTGTTCCTGAATTGTTCCACACCTTGCCCAAGGTTTTCCTTAAGCTTTCTATGGGAAGTCGAAGGTTAATTTATGAAAAAAAGGGGCCTCGTTCCTTATTTAGGGTTTCTTAGGTCAACGCCTCGACTGTATGGGGTGGGAGGAAGGTTGCGGACCTGGGCAAAAAGGATCGACGCTTCCCCCGTGGCCGGGGATGAGGTCCGGGCTCTCCGCCTTGCCGGGCCGCTCCGTATAGAGCCCCCCCCCGTGCCCACTGCGGAGGAGCTCGCCGCTGGCGCGAGGCAGCTGGCCGCTTGCGAGGCTCTCGAGTCAGAAGAACAGTGGGAAGAATAATCATACGAATTCCAATGATAGCAATCACAATTCTCCAGACGGGCTTGCCCAATAAGAGTCCCAGCTCAAGCCCTACTAATTGGTCCGCTGCCCCCCCTTAATTCCCATGTCCCCCTAATTTCTATGGCTATGTCTATGCCTATGCCTCCCCCCTAACTCCTATGTCTACGAGGCCTGTGCCCATGCCTGCTTGCTTGCTTGCTTTCTTGCTTGCTTGCTTGCACGCTTGCACGCTTGCACGCTTGCTTGCTTGCTTGCTTGCTTGCTTGCTTGCTTGCGCGCTTGCGCGCTTTCTTGCACGCTTGCTTGCTTGATGAGTTCCGGATTCCAAGCATGCTTGATTCCTCTGATTCCTTTATGTGAGTCGTCTAATATATTTGGAGTCAACCCTGGCATAACTGATCAAACATCATAATGTTACTAGTAGTATGCGTACGAACACGAATCATAATACTAAGCAGCAACAGTAATAATAGTAATCGTGTGCACATTACCACTACTAAGACTCATCTTACTATACATGAAAATATCAGCCAGCGTTGACTCCACAAAGATAGGAGGACAGGAAGAGTGCGAGAGGAGGCTGGGAGGAGGACGAAAGGAGGGCGGGAGCAGGACAGGAGGAACAACATCAAGCAAGCGCAAGCAAGCAAGCGGAAGCAAGCAAGCGCATGCGAGCAATACCAAGCAAGCAAGAGCCACCGATCAAGTGCAAGCAAGCAAGGGCATCCAAGAGGAAGCAGGCGAGAGCAAGCCACACGAGCAAGCCAAGCAAGAGCACGCAAGAACAAGCAAGGGCAAGCGACTCATAGGAATCCATGGGAATCCATCGGACTCGCCATTGGAAATAGCTGGGGGGGCCATTGGAATTAAGGGGGGGTGCCATTGGAGTTAGGGGGATGCATAGGCATAGGCATAGCCATAGGACGTAGGGGGGCGGGGCATAGGAATTAGGGAGGGCAGCGGACCAATTAGTAAGGTTTGAGTTAGACCTCCGGTTGGGCAAGCCTATTTGGAGAAAAATATGACCGATGGCAATAATCTTAATACTAACACTACTATCAAAGAGAAGGGGAACACGTAAAAGCAGCACAAGCATAACCTTTCTTGGATCGGCGTTGGGCCCCCGTCCCCTGGCGCGCGGAGCGCCTCAGGGTGCGGCGCTTTGAGGCGCCGCCAGGGCCGCCCCTGGCGCCAGGGCTTCTAGGGCAGACGGAGCCCCCTCTGGCGCCGCCCCCACTGCGCGCTGCACGCCACAGGGGAAGGTTGCCCAGCGCCGACCCAAGAATCATCGAGCAGAAGAGACACCCCGACCCTGATAACACGATGAAGGCGTGGCCTCACGTAGGTCCCCGTCTTCGCACCAGGGAGAATCATGTTGGGCGGTTCGGTCTGATACGTCTGCAGAAAGACGCCCTGTCCCTAATGTTTTTGGCCCTCCCAACTTAGCTCCTCTTCCAAAGGGTTACTCCAGATTTCGTAATAAAAGGGAGGGGGTCTGGACCCTCCAAGACAAGCCATTTCAGACCTCCCCCGTGGGAGAACCCTCCAACACATCGCCCCCAGACCCCCCAGGCCCTCCAAGATAGCCCGGAACAGACCCCCCCCCCGAAACGAGACCCCCCTGCCTTTATTACGAAATATGGAGTAGGGGCCCTCTGTTGGCTAATCAGGGAGGGTGCCCAGCGCCGACCCACGGGCTTCGGCTTCTGCAGTCGTCTGCCCTTCGTCTGCAGGCGCGGCTGCAGGGTGCCGAGGCGGACCGCGAGGCCGCGCTGGCGCAGCTGCGCGCGGCGGGCGCCGGCGGCGGCGCGGCGCCCGGCGAGGCGCGCCCTCCGATCGACGGCGGCCTCGACGCCGCCGACGACGACGGCGGCCTCGACGACGACGGCGGCGTTTGCCTCCCCGCCTCCTTCTGCTCCTGCTCGTCGTCGGCGTCCTCCTCCTCCTCCTGCTCCTCCTCCTCCTCCTCCTCCTCCTCCTCCTCCGCCTCCTCCTCCTCCTCCTCCCCCTCCTCCCCCTTCCCCTCCTCCTCGTCGTCGTCGTCCTCCTCCTCCTCCTCCTGCTCCTCCTCAGCTGCCTCTTGGCACTCCGCTGCCTGTTCCTGGTTCATTCGCTGCCTCCTCCTGCATCCGTGCTCCACTTTCTTCTCCGACACCTCCTCATCCTCCGCTTCTTGCAGCCACGTGCTCCACCTCCGCCGTCTCATGCCGTCTCCCCCATCCTCCTGTTCCATTGTCTTTTCTTCTTCAGATTGTTGGTGTTGTTGTTGACGAAACCACCAGCTGGCGCCCGCCCCCCCCCTTGTGCAACGCAACGCAACACAACGCACCCTACCCCACGCCCTGAGGCAGCATGGCTGTCCTATGTTGTCCTCTGGAGCCTATAGGAACATCCCGTCCGCCGGAAAAGTTCCGCTTCCACATTTGCCTCTTGCATCCCCTTCCTCTAGTCCCCTAGTTCCCGTGGGTCCTTTTGATGTATGGCAGTCTTGGGTTCCGAGAACATGTCGTGGTAGGACTCTCGGAATGCCGGGGCGGCTGGTCCCCGCTCGAGACCGCACCCGCCCCACAGCGGCCTGCCGAGGAGCCCCGGGGCGGCGAGGGCAGCGGGCCGCGGGCGTCCTCCCCGGAGGCCGGGGGCCCGCGCCAGGACTCGGGGCGCAAGGGACGGGGGTGCACGTCGGCCGCGCGCAGACCCAGAGATCCAGCGCATTGAAAACGGCAAGGCGGAGGTTGTTCGCAGTGTTCGGCCTCGGGAGGCCGTCGCGGGGCGTCGGGGCCGTCAAGCAGTGCGTCAGGACGAAAAGCCGGTCCTGGGGAGTGGGTCGAGAATTCTGGGGATCCCGTATTGAACAAATCACGACGTCGGATCTTTGGGGAGGGTTGTAGGGGGGGGGGAAGGCTTCTTGGAAGCCCCCCCCCTTCTCAGAAGGCGTTGGCGCCCCTTCTAAGATGTTGGCGGCTGCTTCTCGGGAGCTGGGCCTGGCGTGCTTATGAGAAGCAGGTGGCTTGCTTCTGAGAAGCAGTTCCGTGCTTCTCAGAAGTTGTTGGGGTGCTTCAGAGAAGCGGCGCGCCACTGGCTTCTTAGAAGGGCGGCCGACGCCTTCTAAGAGGCAGCCGCCTTCTAAGAAGCCTTCCCCCTCTCCCTATCCCGCTTGTGCGCGCCGACAATCCATGCAAACGGGGGTCCGCCAGAGCGCTGGATCTGACAAGATCCTGCAGGGCAAGGGTCGCACGGACCTGGGTTTGGGCGCAGGGTCTTGCAGGATCCTGAAGGTTCCTGCAGCATCCTGCAAGGCCTGACTGACCTGGGTCTGGTTTGACCCGGGTCACCAGATCCCCGACGCCGCTCTCGCCCGCTCCCTCTTCGCTACTCGCTCCTCGCTCCTCGCTCCTCCTCGCTCCTCCTCGCTCTCTTCCCGCCTTCTTCTCCCTCCTCCTCGCTCCTCCCCGCTCCTCGTCGCTTCTCTTCGCTCCGCCCTGCTCCCTCGCTCTCCCTCGCCCTCCCCCGCTCGGTGACCGCGAGCGAGAGGAACCCTGAGCCCCCCCTTACAAGTCGTGGGGGGTTGGCGGCGGGGTCCACGAGTGGCCACCTGCTCCCTTTCCCCGAAGGACGCCCCCTCCCGAACGGCTTCTCGGATCCCCGCTCCTCCTCCTCCTCCTCCTCTTCCTCCTCCTCCTCTCCTCCTCCTCCTCCTCCTCCTCCTCTTCCCTCCTCCTCCTCCTCCTCCTCCTCCTCCTCCTCCTCCTCCTCCTCCTCCTCCTCCTCCTCCTCCTCCTCCTCCTCCTCCCCCGCCCTCCCTCTCGGAGGCAGGCCGCGGGAGCGGGAGCTCTCGCAGCGTCGCCGGCCCCCTCCTCGCTGCCTCCCTCCCGCGCCTCCGTCCTGCCGCTCGTCGGCACCCTCGTCCTCGATCGCCGTCGTCGTCGTCGTCGTCGTCGTCGTCGTCGTCGTCGTCGTCGTCGTCGTCGTCCGACGTACTCTTCCTCCTCCTCCCCTCCTCCTCCTCCTCCTCCTCCTCCTCCTCCTCCTCCTCCTCCTCCCCCTCCTTCTCCTCCTCCCCCTCCTCCTCCTCCTCCTCCTCCCTCCTCCTCCTCCTCCTCCTCCTCCTCCTCCTCCTCCTCCTCCCCTGTCTTGGTGCAGTGTTCTCGGCTCGGTGCATCGTTCTCGGCACACTCCGTCGTCATCCAGAGTCTCCAGAGCCTCCTCTTTCTCCTCCTCCTGCTCCTCCTCTTCCTCCTCCCCTGTCGTCCTCGTCGTCCTCGTCGCCATCGCGGTCATTATTGTCCCCCTCCACGCTGCTTCCCTCCTGCTCCTCATCATACGTCTCATTGTCAGACTCGCGCTCCTCGTTTTTCTCTGCCTCCACCTCTCGCTCATCCCTCGTCGTCGTCGTCGTCGACCTCGTCGTCCTCATCATTCCCCTTCTCGTCCTCGTCTTCTCCTCATCCTCCACTAGGTGCCGCATTCTCGTGACTCTGTTCAATGTTTCTAACACCTCCGCTGCTACGTGAGCCCGCGGGCTCTAGCCACTAACTAGGCTGTTCCTTCCAGTCGCACTGACGACGCACCCTTGAGCCTGCCCTACACGCCCTGCCCGACTCATGGCCGAGTGCAGCGCAGGCTCTGCTTCCATGTTGTCGCCGCTGCTCATCCACACTACCTACAGTCGGGGCGCTGAAGAAGGAACCCTTTTCGTTGAGGAGGGGCTCGGTGTTCCTTGATTGTTTCACAGCTTGCCTCAGGTGTTCCTTCTGTTTTCGATGGAAAATCGAAGCTTAACTGATGGAAAACAGGGGCCTCGTTCCTTATTTGGGGTTCCTTAGGTCAGCGCCCCGACTGTATTTCCCAGTTCACCTTGCGGTGCAGCAAGTACCCCTGGCGCGACAGAACCTTGGCGTTTTGCCCTTGGAGGTGCCTGCAGGCCAGGGGGGGGACCTGGGAGGCCAGGGCAGAAGGGCTTCCCCCCCTCCTCGCCGTGGCCCTCCCTGGTCCCGACCGTCGCCGTGGCCTACCCCACGTACCGCTAAGTCGGGCCTGTCCCCCATATAGGGGGATCTTCGACGAAAAATGCAAAAACACCTCAGAAATGGTAAAATAATAGTCAAAAACTAGTCTGGGGACTATGTTTTAAGCATTGTTTGACTCTTTTGGGGTATTTTTGGGGTATCTTTTATTTTTCATCGGAAATCCCCCTGTAGGGGGACAGGCCCGACATGAATGTACCGTCATCACCATTCTGCCGAGCCTGGACCCCCCTGGCCCAAGAGTCGTCCGATCTCCTTCGCACCCTTCCCAGGGCCTTCGAGGGTTCCTGAGCCGCCCCTGGACTTTCGGCCCGGCCGCCGACGACCCTCGCACCCCCTGCAAGCGAGCCGCCGAGGACTTCCACCCCCCGGCGAGAGCCGCCGTGGAGCCGAAGGAGGCGAGCAGCGTGGGCAGCGTCGGCGCCGCCGAGGAGCCACAGGAGGCGAGCAGCGTGGGCAGCGCGGGCAGCCGACCCGGGAGTCCCCCGCCGGGCGCGGGCAGCTGAGGAGGACGGCGGGCTGCAAGGGGACCGCGCGCAGACTCGCTCGGCCTCACGCGTCAGCCGGGTGCTGCCAGAAGTGGTCCCGGCCCGAGGTGCCCCCCAGGGTTGCCAAGGGCCAAGGAGAGCCCTCCTCCCCCGGCCTCCAGAGCGCACCTGCCTCGTGAGGCCCAGGGGGCCTCGGGGGCTCCGGAACGGAGCGAACAGCTGGGGGCAGCTTGGGCCAGGGACACCTTATGCCTGATGCAACCCCCGAATCATCTGCTTCGCGGCGGCCTGCCGGGGGGGGGGGGGAACGAGAAGGGGGGCGGGCCTTCTCAGAAGGCTCGGACGTCTCCCGACCTTCGGAGAGGTTTCCTGAGCCTTCCGCGAAGACACGGACAACTTCTTGGAAGGCGCGAGGGTTACTGAGAAGTCCCGCCGCCTTTCTGAGGAGGCCTTCTCCTTCTCACTCCCGCGCTCGCCCGCCGCCGAGCTTCGAAAGGAGGTCCAGGTGGAAAGGTCTGTGGATCGAACCTTCGGAGGTTCAGCGCTGGAGGCAGTTCTGTGCGGGAGGGCGAGGGAAGGGGCCCTGCTCTTTGGATGCTCGACGCCCCCCTCTGGGGCTCCTTCGAGGCCCCAGAGCGTCTGGAGATGTCTCCTATATCACGATTCGAGGGTGCGTTCTCGAGGCGGCCGGGTGCTGGACAGGGGGTGGGAAGCGAGTTCTCGCTCTGCGCTGGCCACGTTCCCAGTTCGGATTTAGTTCCCGGACCCAGCGCTAGTCAGCGCCAGCCATGATCCCAGCTTGACTTTGGGCTCTCGCAACAGTGCTGTCGCCTCAGTACAAGCCACACTCCAAGCTTGAAATACACTGACCTCGCCGCGCCGCTCACCGCGTACCCAGCTCAGAGATAGCGATAGAGATGGAGACGAAGCAGAAACGCATTCGCAGTCTCAGACAGAGATTTCTTCAGTGTGGAGCCTCTCGGAGGCTTCTTGTCGCTACCGCTGTGTTCCTTTCGAAATCCAGGTCAACATGCACCCCAGAGGACATAAAGGGGGCAACTTTCGAGATAGGGGTACGTGCGAGGAGGCAGCCTTTGATAGTCGAGAATTTCTTTTTGCGCAAGTTTGTAAAAGAGTTAGTATAATTCCCATCGGATAGCTTATTCTCCATATCCCAGCGTTAGGTTCTTGTTTTTGCTTGGACGCCTCCGCTTCCTCACTCGTACCCCTCCCCTCCTCCCGCTTCCGCTCTACTCACACTCAGACTCACTCAAACGCAGACTTGCTCATATTCAGACACACTCACGAAGACTCATACTCAGATTTTCTCATACTCAGATTCAATACTCAGGCTCACTCACAGTTATACACACTCATACTGAGATACACGCACTCAAGCCCGTCACTCAGATGCAGACTCATGTCTCACACTCAGACTCGCACATTCAGAGTCACTCATACTCAGACTCGCTCACACTCAGACTCACCCACACAGACCACTCACACTCAGGCGGGCCTCGCACGCAGTTTGCGAGGATCTCTTGTTTCAGCACCCCAATGGGGGAGGCGCCAGGGCTGGGGGCACTCCCGTCCGCGGCCAGACTGTGAGGACGTCTCAGGCGGCTTGCCTGTGTGTGGTGGCTTGGATTTCTTTGTTCCAGAGCAGAGCAGACCGTGAGGATGTCTCAAGCAGGGCGCTGGTTTCAGTCCCCAATGGAGAGCCGCCAGGGGAAGGGGCACTCCCCCGTTCGCTGCCAACTAGTTGTGATGCCTCAGTCGGTTTGCCTGCTCAGTGGTTTAGGCTTCTCTGCTTTCCAAGCAGCTTGTGAGGATGTCTCCAGCGAGGCGCTGGTTTCAGCGCCCAAATTGGGGAACCGCCATGGGTGGGGACACTCGACCTCCTCCTCCTCCTCCTCCCTCCTCCTCCTCCTCCTCCTCCTCCTCCTCCTCCTCCTCCTCCTCCTCCTCCTCCTCCTCCTCCCTCCTCTCCTCCTCCTCCTCCCCCGGCAGCCTGGCGGTTGCGAGCGTCGCAGCATTGGCCGACCGAGCCGCGCAGCAGCGATCCCGAGGCGCCCAGGGGCATTGCAGCTGCCCCCGGCTGCCCCTGTACTCCTCCTCCTCCTCCTCCTCCTCCTCCTCTCCTCCTCCTCCTCCTCCTCCTCCTCCTCTCCGTCCTCCCTCCTCGGGATCTGCCCTCTGAGAGTTGTGATTTCTCTCTCTCTCTCTCTTGGTGGTGCGGTGCTGCTCAGACAGTGGGGACATCTCCGGCGTTTTGCCTTCTTGGTGGCTTCGACCCCTCTGCTTTCAGAGCAGATTGCGAGGCTGCCTCGAGCGGGGTGCACGCTTCAGCACCCCAAGGGAGGGGGCGCCAGGGGCGGGACTCGCTCGTCCGCGTCCAGATGCTGGGGATGTCTCGAGCGGTTCGCTCGTGTGGTGGCTCAGGCTCCCCCGCTTTCAGAGCAGCGCGTGAGGATGTCCTGCGCGAGGTGCTGATCTCGGCATCCCGACGGGGAGCCCCGCCGGGCGGGGGACTCCGCCCCCCGTTCGCGGCCAGATTTGCGGGGACGTCTCTCGGGCGCCTTGCCTGTCTGGTGGCCTGGACTGCTTTGCTTGTAGAGCGGGCCGTGAGGGCGGCCCGAGCGAGGCGCTGGCTCCGCACCCCGAGGCGGGGCGCCGGGGATGGTGGCACTCGCCCGTTCGCCGCCCGATGTGTCGGGCATCTCCAGCGATTCTCGCTCGGCCGGCGGCTCGGACTCCTCTCTTCGTTCAGGGCAGCCTGTGAGGATGTCCTTCGGCGAGGCGCTGGGTTCAGTACTCCAGAGGGGGTGGGGTGGGTGGGTGGGTGGGGGGGGGCCAGGGAGCAGGGACGCTGGCCGCCGCTGGCCCCTCCGCGGCCAGCCTGTGGGGGTGTCTCGGGCGCTCTGTTCGTGTGGTGGCTCAGACCTTTCTGCCTTGGGAGAGCGGGCCGTGCTGACGTCTCGACCTCCGCGCTGGAGCTGCAGCACCCCAAAGGGGAGCCGCCACGGGTGAGGCGCTCGCCCGTGCGCGGCCGGGGTGTGGGGATGTCTCGAGCGAGGCGCTCGCGGTGTGCTCTTCGGTGCCTGTCCATGCAGAGCCGGCCGCCAGGGAGGAGGGGGGAGGACGTAACAGGAAGGGGAAGGGAGGAGGGAGAAAGGGAAGGGAGGGGTTACGACAAGCCAGGTGCGCTCGCGTCATGTCTGACGTCCTACCCCTCCCTCCCATCCCTGACCATGGCGTAGAGCTCCCCTCTGTTCGCACAGTCGGATGTCGTAGCAGGGCATAGCAATACATGGCATAGCATGGTGTTGAACAGCAACGCGTCGCCTGACGTAGCATGGCGTGGCGACGCCCCAGAGTTTTTTGTTGGGGGCCTCTGCGGCCTAACAAATCAACACATCGACACCGACTGTGTAATCACTTCCGATGGTCGTTGCGGGGGACCATTTTCTAGATTTTGGTGCCTATTTGGACGGACCGAAAACCATGCCGTGGCATGACGCTGGATATAATGACACCAGCACTGCAGCGGGAGCAAGATTCGGAACGAGCGGAAGCGCGGAAATGAGGCCAGCGTTGCAGCGGGAGCACGATTCGGAGGACGCGTAGCCTGACATAGCATGGCGTGGCCACGCCCCAAAGAGGGGCAGGGGGGCTTCTGCGACCCAGAAAACCCACGAATCGACACATCATGTGGAATCACTTCCGATGGTTTGTTTCGGGAGGGCAGTTTCTAGATTCTGGGGCCTATTTGGAAGGACCGAAAACCATGCCGTGGCATGGCGCTGGAACTAATGACGCCAGCGTTACGGGAACACGATTCGGAACGAGCGGAAGCGCGGAAAGGAGGCCAGCGTTGCAGAGGGAGCACGGTTCGGAACGAGCGGTAGCCCGAAAAGAAGGCCAGCGTTTCAGCGAGAGCAGCATTTTGAAAAAAACAGTGAAATCCCGTTTCCCGGGAATCTTGTGTGTGAAAAACCCGTACGCGGAGGGGGACCGAATATTTCCCGGACGTCACCAGGGGAGAGAGTAGAGTAGTATTCACAGTGTGTCATTGTCGAGGAGAATGAGAAGGAGAGGGGATGATGCCCCCCCCAAATGGGGTTGGGGCGCTTGTCAGGTAGGAGCAGGGAGGAATAATGAGGAGGAGGAGGAGGAGGAGGAGGAGGAGGGGGAGGACGAGGACGAGGAGGAGGAGGAGGAGGAGAAGGAGGAGGATAAGGAGGAGGATGGGGAGAAGGATGAGGAGGAGGAGGAGGAGAAGGAGGAGGAGGAGGAAGAGGAGGAGGACGGGGAAGAGGAGGAGGAGGAGTTGAGGGAGGAGGAGGAGGAGCAGGAGGAGGAGGAGGAAGCGGAGGAGGAGGAGAGGAGATGACGAGGAAGAGGAGGAGGACGTAGGAGGACGCATGAGGAGGGACAATGACGGTTGCCAGGGAGAGGACTCAGGATGAGGAAGAAGGGAGAAGGGAGGAAGAGAAGGGAGGCGTTACGACCACGAGAACGAGGAGGGAGAGGGGAGTCGACGGGCCTGCTCAGCGCCTGTCTGTTTGAGAGTTGCCGTCATCGTCCCTCATCCTTGACGCAGCTGTCGTCGTCGTCGTCGTCGTCGTCGTGCCCGTCGTCCACTTGGACTCACACGCACACCCACACACCCACAGCCAGGCACTCGCAGCGGGCAATGCTGGGGAACGAGATGCACAACTGGGTATTTCCGCATCGAGTAAATCTAGTTTTATGGTGCGGAGGTGTCATGTTGCTTTCTGTTGCGCGGTGTGAAGATTTGCACGGGGTTCAGATACATCCCGTGTATGAAAAGCTTCCCCTACGGACGGCGGCAACACAGGATGACGATGCTGATGATGATGATGGCGATGATGACGATGACGATGATGATGATGCTAATGATGATGCTGCTGCTGATGAAGATGTTGATACTGATGATGATGGGGATGATGATGATGGTGGTGGTGTCGGTGATGATGATGATGATGACGATGCTGATGATGATGCTGACGATGATGATGATGAGGAGGAGGAGGAGCAGGAGGAGGAGGAGGAAGAGGAGAAGGAGAGGAGTGAGCGAAGGCATCGCAGAGGACGAAGAGACAACACGAGGATGGAGTGTTGGGGTAGTGCGGCCCAGGCACTTTTGCATTCGCATACGGGTGTCATCATATACCCATATGCAATGCACCATGGGGAAACGAGAGAGAGAGAGAGAGAGAGAGAAACACAATCAGAGAGAGAAAGAGAGAAAGAGAGAGAGAGCACACACTAGCCTGGCGAAGGACCCAACCATATGCATATGCGAGTACCGCAATTGTGGATATCATCTTCGGTGGTGCTACCTATGGGAACACGAACCGCGTAAGGGGCGTGCCGACATGGGCGGCGGGGTACACGACACGAACGAAGATGGTAGGTCGAAGAACGAGGGATTGAGCGCGCGTGAGTCTGATCGAGAGTGAGTCTGATTGTGAATGAGTCTGCGCGCGAGCGAGTCTATGTGCCTGAATGCGAGCTGCCAAAATGGGGCGGCGGCGCCATGCGGACCCTCCCGCTGAGGCCTTCGGTGGAGTTCCCTATGGGGACACGAAACATGTGAGGGGTGTGCCGAAATGTGGCGGCGGCGCCATGCGGACCCTCCCGCTGGGGTCTCCTGTGGATCTCCCTATGGGGCCACGAAGCGTGTGACGGGTTTCCGAAATTGGGCGGCGGTGCCATGCGGACCCTCCCGCTGGGGCCTTCGGTGGAGCTCCCTGTGGGGCCGCGAAACGCGTGAGGGGTGCGCCGAAATGTATCGGCGGTGCCATGCGGACCCTCCTGCTGGGGCCTTCGGTGGAGCCTGTGTGGGGCCATGAAGCGTGTGAGGGGTGTGCCGAAATTGGGCGGGGGTGCCATGCGGACCCTCCCGCTGGTGCCTTTGGTCGAGCTCCCTATGGGGCCACGAAACGTGTGAGGGGTGTGCCGAAATGGGGCGGCGGTGCCATGCGGACCCTCCCGCTGGGGCCTTTGGTGGAGCTCCCCACGGGGCCACGAAACGTGTGCCGTGCGGACCCTCCCGCTGGGGCCTTCGGTGGAGCTCCGTATGGGGCCAGGAGCCGTGTGAGGGGTGCGCCGAAATGGTGCGGCGGTGCCATGCGTTCCCTCCCGCTGGGGCTTTCGGTGGAGCTCCCTATATGGCCACGAAACGTGTGAGGGGAGTGCCGACATGGGGCGGCGGTGCTATGTGGACCCTCTCGCTGGGGCCTTTGGTTGAGCTCCCCATGGGGCCACGAAGCTTGTGAGGGGTGTGCCGAAATGGTGCGGCGGTGCCATGCGGACCCTCCCGCTAGGGCCTTCGGTGGAGCTCCCTGTAGGGCCACGAAGCGTGTGAGGGGTGTGCCGAAATTGGGCGGGGGTGCCATGCGGACCCTCAGGAAGGGGAGGAGGAGGAGGAGGAGGAGGAGGAGGAGGAGGAGGAGGAGGAGGAGGAGGAGGAGGAGGAGGAGAGGAGGAGGAGGAGGAGGAGGAGGAGGAGGAGGAGGAAGGACATGGGAACGCGTGGCACCGTCTATTCAAAAAGAAGGCCCAACACCACAGGATGGTTGGGAACACACAGAGAACCACAGCAATTTAACCATACAGCGATACATATATATATATATATATACACACACACGTATATCCGGGTCCGAGATATGACGCCCACCCCCTGGCATGTACGTTTTCCTGGTGGATTAGATCATTCTGCAAGTCGTACTTCTGTTCTCTGTGCCTTTGCTGGGCGACATGCGTTGATTTGCCCCGCGCGTCGCATGACAGCGTTCATCCTGTAAAACGAGGACAAAGCTTGAGATCTTGTAGTCTTCTGTGCAAGTTTCGGAGCTCCTGGGCGCTCAGGGCGGAGCTATCCACGACGGACCTCCAGCGTCCGCGCCGCCTTCGAAATTATCCTTCCGCGGGTGGGGTAGATTCGTGAGTGGGGTATCTAATCTGGTCGTTTCGTGGCATACTTGCACCCCGCCCCCGCGCCCTCCCCCCGCGGCGCCACAACACCTATCCTGCGTTGACCGGCATTTTCGGGGCGCCAATTCCAGGCGGGCCCGCGACCACCCCGACCCAGCAAGTTGCAGGGGAGGGCAAGCGAGGGAGGATCGGCGGAGGGAGGGCGGGGGAGGGCGGGAGGAGGGCGCAGGGTGTCGTCGGGCCTGTCCCGGGGCTCATGCAACGGGGCCCCTTGGGCGCCTGGAGCTTATGCTAACTTCGGCTGTCGAAGCAACGGCAAAATCATATTGAGCTTCTGTGGCCCCGGTGGGGGTGGGGTGTAATTCGCGGGCCCTCAATCGAGAACGAGAGAGTCACAGTGCGTGCGCGAGAGAGGGGGATATATATATATATATATATATATATGAAAGAGCGTGAGAGAGAGGGATATATATATATATATATAGAGAGAGAGAGAGAGAGAGAGAGAGAGCACCTTAGACAACTGCAGTGGAAGTGTACGCAGTTGCGCCAGGACCTGGACATGGCTGGTGCGTGTGCCTCGCTTGACGACGCCCTCTACTATGCCGAAGAGTGTCCGCTGCGGAAAACGTGTGCGTGGCATATTTTGTGATGCTTCAGCTGGCCACGTGGGGCTGATCCGATCACGTCGGGGCGTGTCCGGTCGTATCCAGAATGATTGGACGTCCATCTCCTCGCTGGTGATGTCTACAGGCCCTACGCTGAACCTCGCGCCAATCTTGGAGGTCACAGATCGATAAGCCACTCGAGTTCCAAGGGGGAGACGTGTTGAACATTGCTTCGGTGAGCCTGTTCAGGCACGAAGGATCGGAAGCAGCAGCGGGGTGGGGCGGGCCAGAATGCCACAGAACAAAACGTCCTCTCATTGCCCAGGGTCTACAAAGATTTGCGCACGGCTGCCGATAGTCAGTCGCTTTCAATGAATTCATGGCCAAGTTTTAATTATATCTTCGCATCCAATGTGTTGTTCATCGTCAGAACGGCCAGGGAGCGACACCAGAGGGAACACCGCAGTTGCCTGGCTTGGTAGAAAACAATAATATGAGCTGTGCATTCAGCTGCTTGCAGACGACCTTTCCCTCGGAGGTTGCTTCGAGTTTGGGAGCCCCGCGGTTGGATCCAGCATGCCTGGAAGACCCACTCCCCCAGACAGTAACCAGATGCCGACCTCATCCCACAGGGCAGGCAGAGCGAATAACCACCCCCCTGGCACGAAGGGGATGATCTCTACACAGTGCTCACCTCAAGGAGGTCGGTCGGCTGGCGTTGCTTCCAGAGCGACAGCCCTCCATCGTATGTACTGGTGGCCTTCTTCGGCACACTCTGCTACTTCTGTTTGGTGGTGAGTCGGAGGCCTCTTGGATGCCTGTGGTGATCTTCTTGGGAGCCATCTCGGAAGCTGTTTGGGGGGCCTCTCGGGGCTTTTGGGGGGGCCTTCTGGGGCTTAAGCTGTGGCCTCTCAGGGGACGAGCTGGCGGTCTCGGGGGTCATCTTGGGGCGGCGGGTTCGAATCGTTGGTCTTGCCCCCCCTCTGGGCCCCATCTTGGACAAGGTCCCGATCCAGCTTCATGCCCGTTTCGGCTTCGGGCCCGTTTCGGTTTCGGCCTCGGCCCGTTTCGGCTTCGGCGCGTCTCCGCTCGGCTCGTTTCGGCTCCGCCCGCTTCGGCCTCGGCTTCAGCGTGTTCGGGCTTGGGCCTGCTCCGGCTCCGCCCGTTTTTGCTTCGGCCCATTTCGGCTTGAGCCAAAACGGGCCTGGACGAAACGGGTTGTAGCCAGACCGGGCCTGGACAAAACGGGCCAGAGCCGAAACGGGCCGGGACGATGCAGCCGGAGCCGAAATGGGTCGGGACGAAACTTGCCGAAGCCGAAATTGGCTGGGACGAACCAGACCAGGATGAAACGGGCCGAAGCCGAAACGAGCGGATGAGGCCGAAACTGGCTGGAGCCGAAACGTGCTTCGGGGTCCGCTTCGGCTCCGGCCCTTCGGAGGAGGCCGAAATCCCTTCGGAGGAGACCGAAGCGGGCTCGGGAGCATCGACGGGGCGCGGGAGCCTGCGGATGAGGAGGCGCCCCTGACCATGACCCTCATGCTCGCCTCCACTCACCGTAGACCCAGGCCTAAACAGGTGTCGGCGTACAGTCGTGGCGCTGAAGAAGGAACTCTTTTCGTTGAGGTGGGGCTCCGTGTTCCTTAATGGTTTCACAGTTTCCCCCACGTGTTCTTGAGGTTTTCGAAAGGAAATTGAAGTTCAACTTCTTGAGAAAAGGGGCCTCGTTCCTTACTTAGGGTTCCTTAGGTCAGCGCCCCGACTGTAAGAGGTGAAGGAAAGAGGAGAAGGAGGGCGCGGGACAGCATTGTGAGCAGATGCTGACGAAGGCCAGCAGCGACCTGCGCAGGGCAGCGAGCTACGAGTCCCCTGACTGCAGGCAGGCGCAGGCTGAAGCTGCAGAAAAGAATCGGAGGTGGACCGACCTCTTACCCTGACACGTCGATTGAGGAATTGGCCGTTTTCGGTTCGCGAGAGGGCGTCGCGGCCGTCGTTTTTGCGGGTCCAGGTCCGTCGGTTTTTCGGTCCCAGGCCGTTTTTAATTAAGGGGAGGTTCACTAAAGGGAGGCTTGTCCACCGCCGAAAGAATGTACACGAGGCCAAAGACAAGATGATGAGGCGGATCAAGAGATGAGGAGAGAAAGCCCCTGGTGTCCCACACCTTCGACAGAGAAAGGCCTAGACTGGAACACTCATGAGAAAGACAAGTGGGCAGAACATGCGCACAGCCAAAGTCAAGCTCGTCCCCGTGACCCAAGGAGGTGGCGGGTAATGCCTGCTTGGGTCTGACAACTCACGCGGGCTATGCGTTGCAGCGACGCGCTGCCCATATAGAGCAAATACGCATAATAACTCAAAATAAGTACTTGTATCAAAAATGAAGCGGGCGAGGACAGAACAGATAATGATACTCATATTGCGTGCGCTTCAGCAACCAAACAGTGAAGAGGCGACCCTTGTGACTGCGTCACAAGGTAGACCTGGGCACCACCAAGTTGCGGGCACTGCCAGCGAGAGCGATGAGTAAGTCGAGCACGCAAGTGTGTGCTGCTCTCACTAACTGACCAAGCATCTCCCCCTTGCAGTAGCCCGCAAGTTTTTCCCCAAAAACCAAATAATGAAGCGGCGGTTAGTAGAGCCCTCTCAGCAGCGCGCGTGTCAATTGTTTACGAATGGGCGGTTCGTAGAGCCCTTTTTGCAGCTGTCCTGTAGTGGGGCGCGCTCGGCAGAGCACCCAAACTGAATCTCTCGCCGCGGGTTCTTGTGCGGACTGCGCATTGGGCCAACGGGGGCACGACGGACCAATTTGAGCACCAGATTCGAACGGTTCCCGTTCTGCCCATGTCACCCCTTTTTTGCCAGGGCCCGCCGCTGTTCGGGCTCAAGACCAGATCTGCGCACAGTGCCTGCTTTGTTCTCGCGCTCGCCGCCTTGATCCCGTCCGCCGGAGAAGGTCCGCTTCAGTATTCACCTCTTGCGTCCATTTCTCTAGTCCCATGGTTCCCATGGCCTTGTGTCCTTACTGTTTTGGGAGGCCGGCATTCCTCGGGTTTCCTGGGGTCCCTAGTCTGATTTCGCTATTGCTTTCGAAGCAATGCCACGCAATGCCAAGCAATGCACAGAATTGCCAAGCAATGCGAATCAACACAAAGTAGCGCGCAGCAGTGCCAAGCAATGCAAAACAACGCCAAGCGACGCCAAACAACGCAAAGTAATGCAGTATGATGCAAGAAGACCCCAATGAATACAACGCAGCGCCAATCATCACAAAGCCATGCAAGGCAATGCCAACCAGTGCCAGGCAATGTCGAGCGATGCCAAACCATGCAAAAGAATGTCCCAAACAGAAGGCAACGCAGCTCAGTGCAAATGTATGCAATATGGTAATGCAGTGCCACGCCATGCCAAGACACACGAAACAATGCCAAGCCGTGCCGAGCAGGAAAGCTTACCCCAGTTGGGATTGCCCCAGGTTCACCGTCGGTCGTGTCGACTCGGGCGTGGATCGAGCGGATCCCGTCGCACAGACCGAGGGCGGCAGGAACACGGGAGCACAGGGAAGGCCAGGCCCAAAGACCCAGCCCACAGCCAGCCCATCGCCCTCCCTCTCCCCCCCAGCCAACCCACAGCCAGCCTCTCACCCTCCTTCTCCCCCCCCCCCCAGCAGATGCCCTTTCTGCTCGAGGCACGCCGCCCCGCGTGCGCGGCAGGATGAGCAGGTCGCTGCCCCTGCGGCCGATGGCCCCTGCGACGGGAACGGCGGACCCCCCCGTGCGCGAGGCCTCGGACGGCGCGGTGCCCGCCAGGAGCCGAGGAGGAGAAAAACCACACAGGTCACAGGCTCCCGGGGCGCCTCGCGGATTTGTTGGGCTGGCGCTGGCGCCCACCCGCACCCACGTCGCGCCGAGCGCGTCGGGGGCGGCGCCGGAGGCGCCGCCAAGGGGGGTCCAGCGCAGGTCCAAGAGATCCCTCCGGATGCCCGGAAGTTTTATGGTTCTGTCGCGCAGCAGCTGTTCGCTCAATGCTGGCAAGTTTTCGCGGGTGGAAAGGGTGTGTGTGTGTGGGGGGGGGGGGCGTGGCGAGGCCCGAGAAGAAATCCGGACTGGACGACGCAAGCCTGGACTCGCTGATGCCCGACTTTTGCGCAGAGCCCCAGCTGGCCTTTGTCAGCCTCCTGCCGGTACCAGCGTGGCCTGCAAGCTCCACCTGTGCGTGAATCTTTCCAGCCACCGGTGAGCCGTCCCCGTGCTGCACGTGCCGAGCGGCCGAGTCACCACGACCTGGCACGTGGGGAAGGCATGTCCGAGGGGAGCCGCCCGAGCGGGCACGCGTGGCGGCGCCGTGCCCGAGGCTGCCGCTCTCGGCACCCGCGGGTGGGGGCCCTGACGCAGCCTCTCGGCTCAGGTTGGACGAGGGAAGGAGGTGGATGGCGAGGAGGAGGAGGAGGAGGAGGAGGAGGGCGAGGAGGAGGGCGAGGAGGAGGAGGAGGAGGAGGAGGAGGAGGAGGAGGAGGAGGAGGAGAGGGAGGAGGAGGAGGAGCTGGCCACGGGGCGCGCCGAGCCTGCACGGCGGACACGGAGCCCGTCGCCTTGCCACGCGTCGGGATCTTGAGCAGGGCGGGTTCTCGGGAGTCGTTTCGATTCCTCCGATTCGATGCGAGTCGAGTTCGATGGCTGCCGATTCCGAGGCGATTCGGCGGGGGATTCCAATCGGGGCTCCGATTTCTTACTGGAGGCATACTAGCCTGCCGATTTCTGCCGATTCGACTTTTCCCGACTCGGCTGCCGATTTCCGCCGATCCGATTTCGATCGCCGATCCGATTTGTCGCTTCGATTCTGGGCTCTCCTGCGGGTTGAGACAGAGGCAACTCGAAATTGTTTCCCCGACATCTCCTTGGGTCCAAGCGCACCAGTTTCCCGAGCTGCGTCCAGCCGTGGTTACGAGAAGGACCCCCGAAGGTTAACTTCCGTTGCCTCATCTCGCCCCCCTGGCGAAAAATCGGTGGTCTCATGCTGCAGTGCTAATACTAACAATAAGGACAATCAGTCAGTCAGTCAGTTGAGCCTCGCCGCGCGGCGCATCGGCTAGACAGCACAGGGTTAATATCAGCTGTTCTGATACATCAGCCCTCAGAAAACATGTGTTTGGGCAGTGCTTTCCCACCAGGCTAGGACAAGGACGAGGCACACTCCGGGTTTCTTGATACGCGTGGGGGTGTACCCCCCCCCCGACGGGGTTCAACCTCGCCTCGTCGTCGCGCCGCGACGGGGGTCGGAGCGCCTTCGGCGCGCGATGGCTGCCCGCGACGGGGGTCGATGCGGGGCAGTCGGCGGGGGTGGCGCCCCCCCCCCCCCGACGCTTATTAAGACACCCGGAGTACAGCGAGCGGCTTGAATAAGGAACACTAACTTTTCAAAAGGGGCTCCGTCGTTCCTTAGGCTTGCATGCGTTATTCATCGTCCCCATATACGTTATTGATTAGTTAACGTTCCTTGGGGAAGAAGGGGCTTCGTTCCTTATTTATCGTTCCTTAGGTCAGGCCGATGACGGTACCAGATGTCCGCTTCAGAACAGCACCCCGCCCTGCTTCTGTGCCCCTTTTTTTCCTCCCGAGGACGGCGGCGCCCGACCCCGCCTCGCTCCTGCGCCTGCGGCTGCGCCACGGTGCCCGGACCTCGCTCGGACGCGTGCCTACTTTTCCCCCCCGGCGAGGGCCCGTCGAGGAGCACCTTGTAGCATCTCCCGAGCGAGAACAGATACGCGCACGACGTCAAAAAGAAACGCCCTGGGATGGACGTCCGAGCGCCGGCGAGGTGCCGCGCGTGCGTCTGTTTCCCCCGGCAAGGTCCCGTCGAGGAGCATCCTGGAACATCCCCCGAGCGGAACAAACGCACGACATTTCAGGCGATCACAGACATGGATCAAGGGGGGCGTGGATTGGCGACGGGTCCCGCTTCCATGGGGAATCCTGGATTTCCGCCGCCGAGCGAGGCTGCACCGGCCGCATTTTGGGGAGGGCGCCTCCCTGGACCCATGGATTTGGCGACCGCGCGCCAGATCCACGCATCGCTAATCCATGCTTGCGCGCCCCCGAACATTACAGTGGAGGCCCATGCCAAGAAATACCCTGCTTGACCCCAGGGTGCCCTGGGTTTCTTGGGTTCCGATGGTTTTGCCATGGAAAACGCGACGTTCCCACACCCAAAATCTGTGGACGTCCTGGAGTCTCAGGGTTGGGCTTCTTGTGGACTGGCCTCCACTAAAAAAACGCACAGGGAATTGACGTCTGAGCGACGGCGAAGTGCCGCGCTGGCCGCGACGGGGGTCGATTTGGGGCTGTCGGCGGGGGTGACCCCTCCCGACGCTTACTAAGAAACTCTGAGTACACGCGCGGCATTTAAACAAGCGCACGGGGAATGGACCTCCAGAGATCGGGACCTCTTCCCTGGGACTGGTTCCTCATCCCGAGTCATTTTTTGACGCTCTCCGAGCCTGGTGAGGGCCCCCAGGGGCCGAACATGGAGAAAAACCTCCCGCCGTGTTTTTTTCACACCGCGAGGGTGTCTTTGGATGCATCGCCTGGGAGGTCAAATTCAGATTTTGCCCTGGACCGAAATCCGGTTTGATCCAGTTTAATCCGGCCTAATCCCGCTCATTCCGGCTGAATCCCGTGCAATCCCGTTGAATCTGGCCGAATCCCGCTCAGTCCGAGGCCCTTGCCGGCGGAACAGCCCCCCATCGGCGATGGGGCGCTCATAATCCTTTTTCATCCTTCCGACGATTGCCTCCCGGCACAGTTGCCTCCTCGGGGGCCCTCTGGACCGCAAGCTACGCGCGGGGAGGGACGTCCGAGCGACTAGGGGGCCAGATGCGAACCCCACCCCTACCCCCCACGATTTCTGAGAGGGGAGGGTGGGGTTCACTTCGCTCGTGAGCTCCCGAGCGAAGTGAACCCCACCCTCCCCCTCAGAAATCGTGGGGGGTAGGGGTGGGGTTCGCATCTGGCCCCCTGGCGACGGCGAGGTGCCCCGCCCGCCGCCCCGGGCAGCAGCTGGCCCCTGTCGGGCGGCCTCCTGCAGCGGGCGCGCCACGTCCCGGCGGGCCGCTCCGCGCCCGCCTCGCCGGCCGCGGCTCCTCGGGGGGGGCAGCGCGCGGGGGCCGCGCGCGGGGGCCACGCCGTGTGGCGCGTGTGGCCCCCATGGCGGTGCGGTGGCCACGCCGCGTTGGGTGATTTCGGGGGGGGGGTGCGGGGTCACTGTACGGTCTGGGCGCTCGAGTCCCTCTGCGAGGACGTCTCTCAGGAGGGAAAGAAACACGCAGACACAAGTAGTCGGCGATTCCCCAGAAAATATGGGAAACTATGGGAAGTGGGGGGGAAGACAAACACCGAGAAAATATAGGAAAATATGGGGAATCTTTTTATTTGTGTGTATTTATTTGTGTGTCCCAGGGCCCCTTCAGTCTCGGGCGACAGGGGGCCGCCAGGGTCCGACGGACCGTGCCGTGACGGACCGTGCGGTGAGGTCTCTTGGGGCTTCGAGGTCACCGCACGGTCTGTCGCCACACGCTTCTGGGATCCCCCAGTGTGGCCGTGGCCCATCCTCCGTGGTGTCTTTCTGTCTATCCATCGGTCGTTGAAAGTAGGTATTTTTGGATTCCCAGATTCCAATCTGTTTTAAGCGCCTTCCTACTTCGATGATGGAGGGGCTTCACCTTTTCTGTCCTCCTAGGGGGGCGGGCGGTCAACCAATCTTTTTTCAACGCCTTCCTACTTCATGGTTCTGCCTACTTCTTCCAACCGAGGCTTAAGGAGGGCATGTCCCTCTACAGGAATAATCTTCAAATATAGTCAAACAAAAGTAGCCTGGGAACGATTGTATATTCTTTTGTGTGTGGGTGAGACAATGTTTCAACACTCGTTGACAATAGTTGTTATTCTTCTTTCAAAATCTGCCCTTAGGAGGACATGCCCGACTAGGCCTCCTAGATGGGGTCGGAGTGGATGGGGTTGGAGGATCGCGCCGCATCGCCGATGTATCGCCGATGCGGCTCGGTGCAGAGCCCGGTTTTCTTCACGCCGACGTCGCCGATGCATCGCCGACGCCGACGATGCATCGGCGATGCATCGCCGATGTATCGCTGCGCGACCCTCCGACCCCATCCAGTTCGACCCCATCTACGAGGCCTCTATCGCTTGTTCGTCTTTTTCGCGCCCTCGTTCGGTCCCTGCTTGTCCTCCTCCATTCCTTCTCCTTGTTGATAACTCCTTCCCGTCGCTCCCCGAGGCCTCTGGAAAGGCCGGGCCGGGCGTTTCGCCTGGGATTCCCCCACCATTGGTGACCCTGAAACTTAGGCATCGGCAGCCGTTTCACGGATTGAGGGCGGGTCGTTCGCAAAATGTGGCTCTCGCTTTTTAGCGTCGCGCACATTGATTGTCAATCTTTGCAGGAGTGTCGCGGATTGAGGGCGGGGCGTTTTCAAAATGTGATTCTTGCCTCAGGGCCGCGCACATTCGGCTTCAAAATTTGCAAGAGTTTCATGGATTGAGGGCAGTTCCTTTTAAACATGTGAATCTCGCATTAGCGCCGCGCGCACGCGTTTTATAAACATTTGCAAGAGTTTCGCGGATTCCCCTGGTCAGCGTTCCAGGAATGTTGTATTGGAATGAGTCAGGGTTGTGAGGGCGCAACAGTTTCTTTGATTCGCGGTGTTGAAGTCCCCGGAATTGCATTCTGGCGCGATTCAGGATAGGCAAGGCGCAACAGTCAGGCTGTCTCGTGGCGTGGGAGTCCCGAGAATGGTGTTTTGCCACGCTTCAGGGTCTTCGAACGGTCGTCTCCCAACGAGGCATTTCTTTCAGTGGAAATGACGCCTTTCAGGGGCAAGAGAAGAGGGTTTTTTTTCTAACAGCGCTGGTGAGTCTAAGGTTTGCACTGCTCCTTCCTCCTCCTCCTCCTCTTGTCCTCCTCCTCCTCTTTTCCTTCCTGTTTAGCAGAGGTCTGTTTGCCAGTCTACTTGCCAGTACTGTACCACACGATGCCGTCGTACAGTCGGGGCCCTGAAAAAGGGAGCCCTTTTCGTTGGGGAGGGGCCCGGTGTTCCTTGATTGTTCTGCAGCTTGCCTTCGGCTTTCCTGAGGTGTCCCATGGGACATCGAAGTTCAACTTGTGGGAGAAAAGGGGCCTCCTTCCTTATTTGGAGCTCCTCAGGTCAACGCCCCGACGGTGCTTCGTCGCGGGACTGCTCTTGGCGCTCCGGTGCCATCTTGCCGGGCCCTGGCGGCCCACCGCGGCAGGCTGCGTGCTTCGTGCCTCGTTCGGACCCCGCCCGCCGCCCGGGAGTCGGCCCGCGACTCTGGCCTACGTCCAAGAAGGCACCGCCTGGTGTCGGTGCAGGCATCGGTCAGCATAGACTCAGGAGGGAAAAAAAACACAGACACAATGGATCGTCGATTCCCCAGGAATATGCGAAAGTATGGGAAGGGGGGGGAAGACGAAAACCCAGACAATATGGGAAAATATGGGGAATCTTATTATTTGTGTGTATTTATTTGTGTGTCCTCGGGCCCCTTTATACACTGACAGCTGGCGTCTCGAAGACCAATGCGAGGCGGAGGTGTTTCTGTTACAGGTTTCTGCCTTGGCAGGGCCCCTCTACCGAGCCTCGGGGCTGACAAGAAATGGCTCGGGACGAAAGCCGGTCCCGGGAAGGTGGTCCAGAGGTCGGCGGCCCGTGTCTCGAAAAACCGAGGAGCTGGATGTTTTGGTAGGCCCTTCTAATGGCCTACCAAAACAGCGCCTCGGTTTTTCGGCCTTCGGGCCCCTGGCCCGGCCCAGTCAGCATCTAATGGCCTTCGGCCCGTCCCGCAACAGCGCCTGGGTTGTGTGTGTGTGTGTGAAGCCTAAGTCATTGGAAGTTCGTTGGGATCTCGCGGGACGTCTTCTGGGCGTCTTGGGGGCGTCTTGGGGGCCTCTTGGGGGCCTCTTGGGGGCCTTTGGGTGGGCTCTTGGCCTCCTGGGCGCCTATGGAGGCCTCCTGGGGGCCCATCTTGGGGCGGAAGGCTCGAATTTTCGGTTCGTGTTCCCTGTCTTGGGCTCCTTTGTGGGTCATCTTGGGCCCTCTTGGGCTGTTTTGGGAGCCTCTCGGGTCGTCTTGGGGCCCTCTTTGGCCGTTTGGGAGGCATCTTGGGAGCCTCTTGGGCCATCTTGGGGCGGTCTTGGGGGCCTCTCGGGCCGTCTGGGAGCGTCCGGAAGCCGAATCGAGAACGCCAAAAGTCTCCAGAATCTTAGGACAATCAGTGAGTTTGGCTTCTTGGGGCCTCTCTTGGGAAGCCTCTTGGAGGCCTCTTTAGGCGTCGCCTCTTGGGCAATCTGCCATTGTGGATGCTTTTGAGCGATCGCTTGGCGACCCGGGGCCCTCTTGGACCGTCTGGGGGGCCTCCTGGGACCCTCGTGACCCCGCTTGGGGCCCTCCTGGGCCCGAAGAGGCCACGCGCCACTACTTGGCAAAGCCCGCGGGGAGCCCGCGGGGAGCCCGCGGGGCACGCGACGAGCCCCAAAGAGGTCTCGGAAGTGTGGGTCCGGGCGCCTCTGCTGCTCGGGACGGAGGGCCCGAGGCTCCTCCGCCTTCACCTCCTCCTCCTTCTCCTCCTCCTCCTCCTCCCCCTCCTCCTCCTCCTCCGCCGCCGCCGCCGCCGCCGCCGCCTCCTCCTCCTCCTCCTCCTCCTCCTCCTCCTCCTCTCCTCCTCCTCCTCCCCTCCTCCTCCTCCTCCTCCTCTCCTCCTCCTCCCCCTCCCCCCTCCTTCTCCTCCTCTCCTCCGCCGCCGCCGCCGCCTCCTCCTCCTCCTCCTCCTCCTCCTCCTCCTCCTCCTCCCTCCTCCCCCTCCTCCTCCTCCTCCTCCTCCTCCTCCTCCTCCTCCTCCTCCTCCTCCTCCTCCTCCTCAGGGGCTGGGCAGAGGGCCCGGAGGGCACGCCCACTCCGTGCGCCCGGCGGCACAGTGGCGGATCGCTCTGCCGATCCCCGTCCCCTCTTGGGCCATGGCGCCTCGGCCCCTCCATCCCAGCACCCCAGTTTTAGGTCGGGCGTGTCCCCCTGCAGAGGGGCTTTCGACGAGGAATGTAGAATACGAAAATTACCCTGTGACGTACCCAACCCAGTTGTATCAATGGAAACGAGGAGTTGGCCGAAACTTGCATGGACAATCAACTCGATGTGTAAGCTACTTGGGACACGCGCCTATGGCATGATGCGCAGGAAAACCATACAAGAACGAGGGGTGACAGCTACAGGCTCGAAGAGGACATGGGGAGTCGGGAACGCAGAGCAGGAGAAAAACGTGCGGGAAGCCGAACCATCAGCACGGCAGCAGCAGAGGGAGGGTGACTGCAGGAGGAGAACAAGGACGAAAGCGGCGTCTGATTGGAGTCTGCGGTGGGTACCCCCTGTGCTGTGCTCCTGAGCAGCCCTCGAAAGTGGCGACAGTTTCACAGATCTCAGCCCCGCAGGGATGGCGAGGTCTAATTCTTGACGCTTCGCGTATCCCCACCAGCCCATCCTACACCAGGCGCTCGGACGAAGAGCGCCGATGATCGGCAGCTGTTCTCCTCCCCCTCTTCCTCCTTCTCCTCCGCCTTCGCCTCCTCCTCCCTTCCTCCTCCTCCTCCTCCTCCTCCTCCTCCTCCTCCTCCTCCTCCTCCTCCTCCTCCTCCTCCCCCTCCTTCTCCTCCTCCTCCTCCGCCGCCGCCGCCGCCGCCTCCTCCTCCTCCTCCTCCTCCTCCTCCTCCTCCTCCTCCTCCTCCGCCTCTTCCTCTTCCCTGGTGGCGTCTTGGAGGTATCTTCGAACGTTTTGGTGGGCTCTTGGGCCTCGCGGGCGGGCGGGCGGCGCTCCGCCCGCCCGCGCGCAGGGCGCAAGAGGAGAGTCCGAGACGTCTCTTGAGGCCCTCTTGGAGGACATCGATCGCAGAAGGGGGAAGCATTTTTTAGCGTCGCCCCCCTGGGGGGCACGATCCTCGTGAGGGGTGCCGAATTTTAGCCCTCCCAGGAGTCGTTCTTGGACGCTCTAGCTACCCGCGGCCCCCCCTGTCCAGTAACCCCTCCCCGAAGGGGAAGAAGGAGGGGTGGAAGAGGAAACGCTTTTAACCACCGGCGCCCAGAGGGCTGGCGGGATAATGCCTGCTAAGGTTTCGTACTGTCTTTCCTTCGCGCCATGCCGCTGATGGGGCATTCGGGAAAGAATCGAGATGAGGAGGCGGAGGATTTCAATCGGTTGCTGAAGGGAGGAAGAGGGCGAGGCTGGACAAATTTGGAATGTCTGGATGACTGGACAAATGTGGGGAAAGGAGGAGGGGCAGAAGGATGATCGCATGAAGTAGGGCGAAAACGAAGAGGACGACAACGGCGAAAAGGAGGAGAAAGAGCATAATGATCATAATGGGGAGGGAGAATGATTGGAAGGAGGAGGAGGGAGAGGAAAGAAAAGGATGGTGGATAAAGAACGTACGAAGAAAATTATAACAAATATTGTAAGGATTAGGAAGAAGAGGAGGAAAACGCGGGAGGGGAGGACGCAGGAGGAGGAGGAATGGGTGGACGCGGGGGGAGGAGGATCCTGGAGAGCTCATATGGCCATTTGGAATCGTCTTGGGACGGTGTTGGAGCGTCTTGGAACATCTTCGGTGCCATCTTGAGGCAGGTTGCGCTATCTGGAGGCAGCCGCTTGGAATCGTCTTGGAGCAGTCTTGGGGCGTCTTGGAACATCTTCGGAACCATCTTGAGGCAAGTTGCGCAATTTTCAGCCATATTGGAGGCTATCTTGGGCTCCCCGAAGCTCTTTCGGAACCGTCTTGGCCCATCTTTCATTATCTTGTGAGCCTCCTGGAGGCCTCTTGGGCGTCTCTTGGGGCGTTTTTGAAGCGCTGTTGGAGGCCTCAGAGGCGCTGGTAGAGCCCATATTGGAGGGGATCTGTCAAAGAAAGCGGAAACACTAATTAGCGTCGCTCCTGGAAAGCCTCTAAAATCGCCTCCTGAACCGCTCTTGGAGGGCTCTTGGAGCGCTCTTGGGCGCTCTTTGCGCCGTCTTCGGGCTTTCTTGGGCCCTTCTTGGAGCTATCTTGAGCCATCTTGGAGCTATCTTGACGCCTCGGGTGGGCATCGGAAGCGAAAACGCGAGAACGCCCAAAACATTGATTGCCCCTAGGGTTTTGAAACATTTTGGCTTCTTGGGGGCATCGAGGGGAGCTCTAGTGGACGCTTAGAGCCGTCTTGGGGCGGTCTTGGGGCGTCTTGGAACATCTTCGGAACCACCTTGAGGCATCTTGCGCTATCTTGAACCATCTTGGAGGCGATCTTGGGCTCCCTGAGGTCCTCTTGGAGTCGTCTTGGCTCATCTTGGACGCTCCATCGCGTCGCGGCACCCCCTGTCCAGGTCAGTGGGGAGGGGGGAGGGGGTGGGGGGAGGGGTAAACCCCTCCCCGAAGGGGAAGAAGGAGGGGTGGAATAAGAAACGCTCTAAACCACCGACGCCCAGAGGGCAGCCCCCCAGGGATGGCGGGGTCTAATTTGAGTCTGCGGTGGGTACCCACTGTGCTGGGCCCCTCAGCAGCCTTCGAAAGTGGCGACAGTTTCACAGATCGCAGCTTCCCAGGGAGTGCGAGGTCTAATTCGAGTCTGCAGTGTGTGCCCAATGTGCTGGGCCCCTCAGCAGCCCTCGAAAGTGGCGACAGTTTCACAGATCGCAGCCCCCCAGGGATGGCGAGGTCTAATTTGAGTCTGCGGTGGGTACCCACTGTGTTGG
Source organism: Prorocentrum cordatum (assembly GCA_963575745.1). NCBI lineage: Eukaryota > Dinophyceae > Prorocentrales > Prorocentraceae > Prorocentrum > Prorocentrum cordatum. The sequence goes on from CAUYUJ010014782.1 coordinate 1,078,957, forward strand.
GCCCCTCAGCAGCCCTCGAGAGTGGTGACAGTTTCACAGGTCGCAGCCCCCCAGGGATGGCGAGGTCTAATTTGAGTCTGCGGTGGGTACCCACTGTGCTGGGCCCCTGAGCAGCCCTCGAACGTGGCGACAGTTTCACAGGTCGCAGCCCTCCAGGGATGGCGAGGTCTAATTTGAGTCTGCGGTGGGTACCCACTGTGCTGGGCCCCTGAGCAGCCCTCGAACGTGGCGACAGTTTCACAGATCGCAGCCCCCCAGGGATGGCGAGGTCTAATTTGAGTTTGCGGTGGGTACCCACTGTGTTGGGCCCCTCAGCAGCCCTCGAGAGTGGTGACAGTTTCACAGGTCGCAGCCCCCCAGGGATGGCGAGGTCTAATTTGAGTCTGCGGTGGGTACCCACTGTGCTGGGCCCCTGAGCAGCCCTCGAACGTGGCGACAGTTTCACAGGTCGCAGCCCCCCAGGGATGGCGAGGTCTAATTTGAGTCTGCGGTGGGTACCCACTGTGCTGGGCCCCTCAGCAGCCCTCGAAAGTGGCGACAGTTTCACAGATCGCAGCCCCCCAGGGATGGCGAGGTCTAATTTGAGTTTGCGGTGGGTACCCACTGTGCTGGGCCCCTCAGCAGCCCTCGAAAGTGGCGACAGTTTCACAGATCGCAGCCCCCCCAGGGACGGCGAGGTCTAATTTGAGTTTGCGGTGGGTACCCACTGCGCTGGAAAGTGGCGACAGTTTCACAAATCGCAGCCCCCCAGGGATGGCGAGGTCTAGTTTGAGTCTGCAGTGTGTACCCACTGTGCTGGGCCCCTCAGCAGCCCTCGAAAGTGGCGACAGTTTCACAGATCGCAGCCCCCAGGGATGGCGAGGTCTAATTTGAGTCTGCGGTGTGTACCCACTGTGCTGGGCCCCTCAGCAGCCCTCGAAAGTGGCGACAGTTTCACAGATCGCAGCCCCCCAGGGATGGCGAGGTTAAAGGCAGGGGGGAAGAGAGGGACGGGAAGGAAGGAAGGAGACGCGCGAGCAGTGCTCTATTCAAAACGAGAACCCAACGCAGGAGAGTCGGGAACAATAGTCCAAGATAGTAAAAAATAGTCAGGGTACCATTTTTCGAGTTTTTTGTTTTTGTTTTGCCATTTTGGAGTTTTTTTGGGGTACCTTTTATTTTCGTCGAAAATCCCCCTGTAGGGGGACACGCCCGACTTAACCCCAGTTGTGGATGCATGCCCTTCGAAACCCAAGGGAAGAGCTTCTATTCCCATCCAAGGGGGGTAAATCGGCCAGTGGGGCCAGGCCACGTCAGGGGGGGCAGTCAGGAGAGACAAAAGTGCCACTCCACCAGCCAGGGGGGTGGCCGCTCCCTCCCCTCGAGCTAGTGGCACCTCCTTCCGGGAACTCTCCGGAGGCACGCCCAGAACGAAGTGCCACCAGCTTGAGAGGGTGGGACAGCCACCCATCAAGTTGGTGGAAGTGGTACTTCTGTCTCTGGTGAGACAGGGATTGGTTGGCCGATGCTCATGGTGAGTCAGCGGGGATTCGGGGTGCTCGGACGCTTCCGTTTGGTTTCCGGCCTTGGGATGCGCTCCAGCAGCTGCGCCTCGCTAGGAGAGCGCTCTGGGGGAATGCCTGGATCATCCCCAGTGGCTTCTGGAGACCCGAGTTCCTTACCCATCGGTCGTGAAAGTAGGTATTTTTGGATTCCCAGATTCCAGTCTACTTGAGGCGCCTTCCTACTTCCATGATCGAGTGGCTTCACCGTGTCCGTCCTCTTTAGGGGGCGGGCGGAGACCCAATCTCGTTTCAGCGCCTTCCTACTTCATGTTTCTACCTCATTCTTCCGACCGCTGGGTATGCCCTGGAAGCTGAGCATTCGGAGCAGGGCTGGTGTGGTGAGTGAGTCACTGGGGTTTCTGGGGCGACGGCACGGTTCTCGGACTTGGCTCGTTCTCCGCGGACGTCTCGGGCAATTGGGGCCTCCACCACAGAGATCCGACGTCGTGAGTTTTTTCAGTACGGGGTCCCCGGAAGTCTCGACCCATTCCCCAGGACCGGCTTTCCGTCCCGAGGGGTTTTTTGACGGTCCCGAGGCCCCGAGAGGGCCTCTAGAACACGAAACCGGCGAAAAACCTCCGTCTTGACTTCTCCAATACGCTGGACCTCTGGGGCGGCCTCAGAGCCGCGCGGCGATGGACCGTGCGGTGAGGCCGTTGGGCATTCCGAGGTCACCGCGCGGTCTGTCCGCGCACCGACCCTGGGCCCCCCGAGGCTCCGGCACCGCCTGCCGGCCCGCGCAGCCCGGGAGCTTTTTCCCGCGCGCGCGGCTGGAAGATCTCGTCGGCCCGCGCGACGCCTGGCCTGGACACGGTGTTCGTAGAGGTGCGCGCGAGCGAGGACTCGGGGAGGGGAGAGAGATGGTGGCCCTGTTTTCCACCACCACCACCATGAGTTGGAGGGTGGAAGGAGGACCATGAGTTGGAGGGGGGAAGGAGGTGGAGGAGGAGGAGGAGGACGAGGAGGAGGAGGAGGACCCCCCCTCCTCCTACTTATGGTGGTGATGGTGGACAACAAGCCCACCAAGAGACCGATGCCGCTGCTTGTCCTGGAGGTCCCTCGCCGCCACGGCCGAGTGTTCTTCGAACTGCTGGTCATCGCCGAGCGCGTTCACGACTCTCAAAGTTCCTACAGTCGAGGTTCATTAGCAGGCCGACCCTGCCAAATCAAGGGTACCCTCGTGTCGTGTGGTTCGCGACCCATGCCTTCTGCGCTCCTATGGCAGTGTGGCCCTCAGAAGGGTCTTGTGTCCTGTCGCTTGTCCTCGCCGATCAGCCCCGACTGCACTCGCAGATGTCAAACAAAACTGCTGTCTCGACGTACTGGATCGTGAGTCCCTCACGGCAGGTTAAGGCCCTTCGCGAGCAGCAACTTTGCGAGCAGCGGAACGCGCTTGTCTAGGTCAGGGCGCGCCCCAGGAGAGGCCCAGGGAGCAGCGGCGTCGCTGCCTTTTCGCCCCTCCCACAGGAGGCCCTCCTCTGCTACCGACAGGGCGCGAATGACCTCGAGCTTGCAGTGCTCCAGGCACAAAAAACACACAACCACAGCTACATTACGGGTCTTGAGGAAGGAACCCTTTTCGTTGGGGAGGGGCTCCGCGTTCCTTAAGTGTTTCGCAGCTTGCCTCAGGTTTTCCTTATTTTTGTCGATGGTGAGTCGAAGTTTAACTTATGGAAAAAAGGGGCCTCGTTCCTTATTTCGGTTTCCTTAGGTCAAGGCCCCGACGCTAATCGGTCGAAGAAGCAACGCCATAAACATAAACTTTTGTCGCTCCGCGCGGATTTCCCGGATCCGCGCCGGGCTCCCACGGCGGCGCCTCCCGGCGCCGCCCCGGGCGCGCGGAGCGCCCCAGGGAGGGGGTCCCAGCGCGGATCCAAGCGGAGCGCCAAAAGTTTACGATTACGTGTTTCGTGCTCTCCTTCCAGCCGAGTGGACATTTCTGGCGGGCCCCCAGGGGGAGAACCCGCCGTCCTCGGCACGAGCAAATCGTTGGCAGTTCTTGGGCGGTCTCCGACGGCGCAGGCGCGAATCGTGGCGTGACTCGCCCCTCTCCCTGTGACGCGCGTGATCGCCAGGGAGAGACGCATCGTTTTTTTTGCTTGGCATGCGCAAGACATCCCTGTTTCGATGCTCGTTTTGGGGACCTTCCTGGGGCCCACCTAATGGATCTGTTCGACTCAGGTTCGACTCAGGATCGACTCAGGTTCGACGCACGAGTGGAGCGAGTGGCTCCAGGAAGGTCCCCAGAATGAGCATCTAACCCTGTGGTCCCCTGCTGTCATCGCAGGTGCGGGCGCCGCTGATGCTGGCCACGGCCGCCCAGGTGAGCGGCGCAGAAGGACGGTGTCGCCCGCACGGGCATGAGCGCGTATGCCGCCCGCGTCAGGTCGCGCGCATCACCGAGTGCGTTCCACGACTCGCAGCGTGCCTACTCTCGGGGGAACGCAAGACCCGAGTAAGCCCGAACTCGGGTTTGCCGACGTCTTTTTGACGAGCGCGTCCTGGATTTTGACGGTCCGGTTTTCGTGGGATGTCTGCAGCGGGAGCTCGCGTCAAATTTCAGATTGGGCCTCGTCATTTTTATGATGGCCCCGTCGGGCCAACCCGAGTCCCCCGTACTCGAGTCTTACGTCTCCCCGATACTCGTAAAAGGTCCGAAAAACAAACGACTGCCTCGATGTCGTGGGTCGCAGATTCCCCCTCGAGTGATCCAGGCCTTCTCCGAGCAGCAACTTTGCGACTCGTGGAACGCGCTTGTCTTGCGTCCCACGTGCTTGTCTTGCGCCGTCCGCCGGTCCCAGTGTGGCACCGCGAGACTGGCCCACGCAAGCCACCTCGTAGGGTCGCTATGTCGGGGGCAGCGATAGGGGGGGAATAGGCACATGGGTGGATGCATCGACCCCCGATCGCCCATTCACCGCCGACAGGGGCCCCGATGGCCCCGACCTGCACGGGAAGGTGCGGATTCGTGATCGGGGGCCTATCGCCGATCTATCGGCGATGCATGGCCGAATCCAGGTCGATGCATCCCTCCTATGCCTACCCTCAGGAGGGGATGAAGCACACAGACACAACTAATCGTCGATTCCCAGGAATCTATGGGAAAATATGGGAAGTGGGGGGGAAGACAAAAACCCTGAACCTATAGGAAACTATGGGGAATTATGTTATTTGTGTGCATTTATTTGTGTGTCCTGGGGCCCCTTCAGATCCCCCCCTACCGTTGCCCCTCGCGTGTCGTCGCGCGCAGGGCCCGCGTCGAGCCCGCGCCGCCGCCCAGGCGCCGAACGCCCCCGACGTGGTGTGCGTGACGCTGCCGGGGGCGGAGGATCGGCGCCGCGCCCCGGGGGGGAAAGAGGAGGCGGAGGATCGCCTCCTCCTCCTCCTCCTCCTCCTCCTCCTCCTCCTCCTCCTCCTCCAGCTCCTCCTCCCTCCTCCTCCTCCTCCTCCTCCTCCTCCTCCTCCTCCTCCTCCTCCTCCTCCCTCCTCCTCCTCCTCCTCCTCCTCCTCCTCCTCCTCTTCCTCCTCCTCCGCTCCTCCTCCTCCTCCTCCTCCTCCTCCTCCTCCTCCTCCTCCTCCTCCCTCCTCCTCCTCCCCTCCTCCTCCCTCCTCCTCCTCCTCCTCCTCCTCCTCCTCCTCCTCCTGTCCAGAAGGCGGCGGGGCTTCTCAGCAGCACGCCAGCCTTCTGAGGAGCCGCCTATGCTTTCGGAGTGCTTACCGCAAGGAGCGGTGAGTGGGGACAGAAGGGGCTTCTCTGGCCACGGCCGGCACCGGCCTCGAGTGGCTTCCCCGACTCAGATCCAGGGGCCCTCACTGGTTCTTTCGGGGGAGCGTAAGACCCAGGTTTGCCAAGACTCGGGTTCGCCATCGTTTTTTGACGACCGCGCCTCGGATTTTGACGAGGAGGAGTTTCGTGGGATGTCTGCAGCGGGAGGCCTCGTCAAAATGCAGGCTCGGCCTCGTCAATTTTTTGACGACCTCGTCGGGGATTTCCGAGTCCCCTGTACCCGGGTCTTACGTCCCCCTGGTTCTTACGCCAGCGCCTCGGCCGCATCTAAGCGCTCAGGAACGGCAGTGGACCAGTGGCAAGCGTTGCCGGCTCAGGAGACCTCTCAGCAGGCCAGAGGCTGTCTGAGCCTTCTGAGAGCCAAGACCCCCGACGTCGTGTTTTTTTTCATTACGTCGACCCCCAGAGGTCCGGACCCCCTCCCCGGGACCGCTTTTTCATCCTGCGTCGTTTTTTGACTGTCCCGAGGCCCGGTAAGGGCCCCGAGAGGCTGAAAATAGGGGGAAAATCTCCCGTCGTGATTTTTTTATGACCCGAAGGGGTCTGAGAAGCCCCGCACCCGAGCCTTCTGAGAATCAGGGGCAACGCCAGGTGGGGATAGGCATATGGGGGGATGCATCGACCCCGAACCGCCCATTGATCGCCGATAGGGGCCCGATGGCCCCAACCTGCCTGTGCTATCGGCGATGTATCGCCGATTCCAGGTCGATGCCTGCCCCCCTGTGTTTATGATGTTCCAACCTACTTTAGCCTGAGCCACCAGAAAGAATTTGGAGCACCATGGAAGTACCGAAACTCAAGGATTTTCACGCGTCGGGCCCTGGGAGTCACTCGTTCGACACCGTCTCGACACCGTTTCGACACTGTTTCGACCCTTGCCTGGGATGTGGTCCTGAAGTGCGATGGGGGCAGCATACCCGGCGGCGGCGGCGACGACGACGGCGACCGTGACGACGACGACCGCGACGACGATGACGACGACGACGACGACGGCGACGACGACGACAACGACGAGCGTTGTCCCTCAGAGAAGCCCCGCCCTTGGGCTCGCCGCCGAGAGGAGCTCCGCGAGGTGGCGGGTGGCCTGCAGGCCGCGCCCGGTCAGGCGCGGGCGGCCTTCCAGGGCGAGCCGCTGCTGCCCGAGCGCGGGGGCCCGCTCGTCCTCGAGTGCGGCACGGAGCGCAGAGGAGGAGGAGGAGGAGGAGGAGGAGGAGGAGGAGGAGGAGGAGGAGGAGGAGGAGGAGGAGGAGGAGGGGGAGGGGGGAGGAGGAGGAGGAGGAGGAGGAGGAGGGGGAGGAGGAGGAGGAGGAGGAGGAGGAGGAGGAGGAGGACCGTAGCCATTTTGGCTCAAGGGTGGGGTTAAACCCGTCCTTAACTTCTCAACCTCGCTCGAGGGGATCAGCCAAGTTTCGCGGGAGGGGCACCCCTTGTGCCCAAGCTTTCACATCCCAAGGTCCGCGGGGGATGCGCAGAGGAGTCCACGGCTGTGATGGGGGAGCGAGCGGGAAGGTCATTTGTACCGCGTGTGGTTGCAAGAAGGACCCTCATCTCTTTCGTGTTTGTTATCATTGCAAGGCTGCCCTCCCGAAGGTCCCACCCGCCGCGAGGCCTGCACCGTGGCGCCGAGTGGGCCAAAGCGGGGCATGGGGGAGTCCTGCAGGGGGTCACGTGCCAAAGGACCTAGTGGGGCCACCTCAGGGAGACCCAAAGGAGGAGGGGCCCTCGACGAGCTCCACTGTCTTGTGCAGCTTGTTGGCCCAAATTGAAACTTCAAGGATGTGCTCCCGCCGGCGGTCAACGAAGGGACCAATGTTGCATGGAATGCCGCCCAGGAGGAGAAGAAACAGTCGATCCCGCCCAGCCAGTTATTGTTTCGTGCTGAACAGGACTAAACAAAACGCTTTAAGAATATTGAGCGCCTGGAGAAGGAGCACAATGAGTTGGTGGACGACATGGAGACACTGTCGGTCCAGAAGGAAGAGTTGGAGGCCGCCATCGCTGAGGAGAAGGAGGCCGCACATGAGGCGCGTCGAGTTGCCAAAGCTCGGCTGGGCGTGGGACCTCAGCTCCCTGATCTCGGCGCGGTGGCCAAGCAGCTGGACGAATTTCAGAAGACGTTGGCCAGCCTCCAGCAGCAGGAGGGCAGAGGTCAATTGCAGGCTCAATACACGGGGGTGGTCTCATATATATATATATATATATATATATATATATTGACGTTGTTACCCGGCACAGGCGTCGAAGGAGTCCCGCGACAGCAAGCTGGAGATGGACAACGCGTACCAGACCCAGCCGCTGAGTTTCGGGCAGTACCTGGTCTCATGGAGGTCGATGATAGAGACTTGGTGGAGGCGTGCACAGCACTGGGGGTCAATGACGAGTTGCGCGCCAGTGTCATCGCCAAGGTCAGAGAGCAGGCTACCCAACGGGCTCACGGACGTGGTCAACGGCCCAGCCCCATGCATCAATTCAGGACGCCACCACGTTTTTTTCTGAATCGCGAGGTCGTCAGCCCAGAGGGAGAGAATACGTCTCAGGTGGGAAACAAAGATGGGAATGCGCCTGGCCAGGAGTCAGAACGCTACGGGGGGGCCCCCGCCCCCCCTCAAGCCGCGCTGGTTTGACAAACTCGGGAGGTTACGTCGCCGCTGCTGGACTGGATAGCGCGTGGCCTATGCCGGTTGTGTCGCACGCATGTCCGAGGGCAAGTTCGTAGACACTAGGGCTGTTGTCGTCGTCCACTTCCAGCTGCGAGGCCGCGCTCTCCGTTCCTGAGACAGCGGAGATTGCCTTCACCTCGCAGCGCCCAGCCGCCACCGCGCTGAGGAGCACCCCGCTGGAGGGAAGACCACTCAGCGCGGAAGGGCGCCGGGGCGACTCGGTGTTCGCAGGATCGTTGGAGGAAAGGCGCAGCGCCTCACGCGTGCGCGAGTTGCCGCGACAGGGGCACCGACGGGCAGGCGCTACGCCAAGTCCGATGTCCACGTCATCGCCAACTTCGCTCGGGGCCGCACTCTCCTACCCTGAAAAAGTGGAGACTGCCAGTGCCTCGAAGCACCCAGCCCTCACCCTGTCGAGGAGAAATCCGCTGGAGGGGCGATCACTCGGGGGGCAGGACACTGGGGGGACTCGGTGCTTGCAGAATCGCTGGAGGGTAGGGGGGGCATCGCTTTTCGCGCAAGAACGCCGTCTTCAGGGTGCGTTCTTCGACCACCAGGTTGCCGAGCTACAAAGGCGTGGATGGAGAGTAGATGGTTGCCCTAACCGCCTCGCGAACAATGGGGGCCCCTCGGCTGGCGCGTTTGTCATCGCGCGCAACTACCTGGATACTTGGGTCCCTCCTTGTGGGTCTGCAGCGGTGGTGCCATGGCGAGTGTCGCGGTGCTTCTTTCGCAGTGCCAAGATTGGGGCTACTGCGTGCCACCCGCTGTACATCAACGACTCTGAGGGCATGGGGCGTGGTAATAGGAGGGTGTTGGAGGCCATCTGGAAGGACTGTCTGCCGCGCAATGGGCCGTTCATCGTCGGAAGGGGGCTTCAACCGCAAGCCCGCCATTGTGCGCCCTCGTGCTCCTAAGCAAATGAGATGTTTGATCAGGGCCACAGATGTGCCAACGTTCGTGGGCACGAGCTCAACGGTCATCGACATGTTCGTGATCAGTCGGGCGCTGGGCTACGCCTCGGGACAAGTCGAGGCCGAGCTGGGCGCCCCGTCCAGCCTGCGCAGGCCATTGACGTTGCAGGTGAAGAGCATGCTGCCAGATATCAAGGCGAGGGCACCCACGCCCTACCAGCATGTTCTGCATCAGCCAGCAATCGGCCCAAAGGGGGCCCCGCCTGGCTACGGTGACCAAGGGGGTCCTCTGGGCGGGTTTCTCCAGAAGTGCATGGGGCCACGAGGGGCATGCCTATGTGGCCTCCTAGGGGTCTCTAGGTTGAAGGCAGGAAAGTCCTCGGTGAGATTTATGAGAAATGGGCCCCGGGAGCTCGGCAAGAGACACTGGGCGCCGGTCAATGTCTGGGCGTCTCGGGACTTGCTGGTGGGCCCCCGCGCGGAGTTCCAGGAGGGCGCCCTGTCTAAGTTGCTGGCCGCGAAAAGTTTCCAGAAAGCGCTCAGCGGACTCGAGGGGCTCAAGGCGCTGCTCGCCAACGAGGGTCTAGGTAAGTGCTACATGAGGCTCGTGGACCAGTGGGGGGGGGGGGGCCCTGTGGCAGGGGGGCCTTTCCGTCGACGTTGGCGAGTCGGAGGGGATTTCTGGCGTCCGCCGTGTGCTTCGATTTCCAGGGCCCTCCGGAGGACCACGGTTGCGATTGTTTTTGAGTTTCTGGGCGTCTGCGTGGAGTTCGCGGCCCCCCGGGCCAAGTTTGGCCTCCTCGAGGGTAGATCCAGGGCTGGGGCCTCGTGGGCCCAGTGGTGCTCAGAAGCAGGCGTGCTGTTACCTCAGAGCAGGCGAGCTTGCGCGGGGGGAGGTTGTTGCCAGCGGAGAATCTTGCACCAGCTCTCGTCCTTGCCGTTTGGAGCATGAGCGGGCGATGCGGAAGAGGGCGTGGGATGCGTGTGAGGAGCCGTTGGTTGGAGGTGCTATCTGCGTGCCCGCCGTGGCCATTCCTGTTCCCAAGCCCAGTGGCATGTATCAGGTTTCCAAGCGTTCGCGTGCAGGCCAGACGGCTTCCACCCGCGTCATTGGAGCTTTCTTTGCGATGCGAGTCTTGGGGCGCTAGCTGACCCCTCCCATCTAGTCGATGCCTTTGGAGGGGCGCCTTGTCAGATGCATCGGATTTTTGTCTTTCCCATGCGGAGATTCGACAAAGGAAGGATACCCATCGGGTGCGATTTGCTGGTTTGCTCGCATGCGTGGGAAGTTGCATCGTGGCCCATGTCGCCGGCGGGGGAAGCTGTCGGCTTAGGCCCAGAAGCTTCGATGGGAAAGGGAAGGGGTGCGCTAGATATGGTTTGGCGTCAGAGTGTTGCAGCAGAGCAGAAGGCTTGTAGTGATTTGCATTATTGCATTGTTGTGCGGTATTTTGCAGTTCCACGAACATATCAGACATCAAGAGCTGCTTGATCAGACTGTGCTGTCTAACTGCGCCCTTCATGTTTTAGTCTACACTTTGTCGGCTTATCGATGGCCTAGGGGCCTTCAGCTGGATGGGGCGTTTGGGGCCCGTGAGTGGCCGAGGCGAGGGATTGTTGCAGGCGGCGCTTCAGCTGCGCATGGAGCTAAAATCGTCTTTACCCCCCGCGACTGTGAATCATATGGTAACGCCTAACACGAGTCAAGGATTGCATGTGGGCGACCTGTCGATGCTTTCATGGGGGGCCAATTTGCAGCAGGTGTTTGAACAACCGAGAGATATTGCTCGAAGTTTGGCAAATGCTGTTGCGCAAAATCTCTCTCTCTCTCTCTCTCGCTCTCTCTCTCTCTCTCTCTCTCTCTCTCTCTCTCTCTCTCTCTCTCTCTCTCTCTCTCTCTCTCTCTCTCTCTCTCTCTCTTTCTCTCTCTCTCTCTCTCTCTCTTCTCTCTCTCTCTCTCTCTCTCTCTCTCTCTCTCTCTCTCTCTCTCTCTCTCTCTCCCTCTTGCCGAGGAGAAGATGGTTGCAGCGGCGAGTTCTACCGAGGCTCTCCAGTGGATTTTGACACGTCTGGGTCTCCTCCCTGAGGAAGAGGTGAACGGGCTGCTCGGAATCTGGGGATCGCTTTCTCGGCTGGCAAGCACCGCAGTCATCCGCGGGCCAGGGTTGCCAGGGGAAAGCGCTTTCGGAAGTTCAGGTTCAGGACCGCCAAGTTGCAGGGCGTGAAACTTCCCAGGGGAAAAATAGGCGAGGCTGTTCAAGACTGGGATCCTGCCCACCATCTCGTTTGGCATGGAGGCGCAGGGCATCTTATCCAGAAAGCTTCACCGGAGCCCAGGCACGGAAAGGGGCGCGCTGAGAGACAGAAGAGGCATGGGGAGAAGAGCAGGCGTCGTTGATGAGTCAGCCGAAGGTACAGGAGTGCTGCGGGAACCTGCAGGAGAACGCTGTAGAGGTGGAGATCACCATGCCTGAAGGCGCTCTGAGCGGTCATGCGATCCGAGATCTACAAGCATATGCGGCATCACAGCTTCGCCGTCGACGGGCGGGGGTCAAGGAAAGACGGCTATCCGCGGAGGACATGCGCAATATCCGGAAGGCCACGACGAAGGAGGCGCAGGGGTGGGTCAAAGAAATGGTGTTGGATGGTGCGGCAGACAGGATGGTGCGGCTTCGCTGGGTTCCACCATAGAGGGTCGATCCTGCTGAACCTTGCCGCAAGAACGCGAAGGCGAGGCTGGCGATGCTGGGCTTCCAGGGCCCCGACCTGACCGCGGAAGAGTCGCATGCGCCGACGGCGACGAGAACAGCTAGGCAAGTTTTCTTGCAGGAGGCGGCTCGCTACATGATGAGAGTGGCGCAGGGCGACGCGCAGTCGGCCTCTCTTCAAGGTGGGGGGCTGGATCTGGATCTTCTTGCGCGGCTGACTGGCGATGTAGCTGAGCTGCCACGCCTTCGACAAGGCCAGGTGACACCTCTCAAAAAGACTGCCCATGACTCGGTCCAGGCTCCAAGGGCATGGCGCCAGGCCGTGAACGAGAGGTCGTTGGAACTGTCTTGGAGACAGCTGGGATCAGATCCATGCGTTTGGATTCTTACTGCGCCATGGGCTTCTGGCCAACCTGAACGCTTCCGTGGCATGGCGCCGTCTCATTTGGATGACTTTTTGTTTGCCGGGCGCGGCGATGATGAGATGTGGGCCGCGGCGACGGAGCATTTCATGGAAGCTTTCAGGTGGGCCGAGTGGGAGTGCGGGACGTTCGCGGAGTGTGGTGTTGGCATCGCGCCGAAGGCAGACTGGAGCTTCCAACTGAGCCAGAAGTTTCAAATGGAACAGATCGAGGAGATCGAGATCCTGGCAGATCGCCGGAAGCAGATGTCGGCATCAGTGACGGAGTCCGAGAAGAGTCAGTTCAGAGCAGCCACCGGGAGCTTACAGTGGAACGGTGCGCATGCGGGCCCTGGCATCCTCGCGGAGTTGAGTTTACTGCAGAGCATGACGGAGCCCTGCAGGGTCGAGGACTTGACCTGGGTCAACGAGCTGATCCGCCGGGCGAAGGAGTTGCCAGGGCTTTGCTAGGAGATTTTCTCAGTCGAGACTGAAAACCAGCGGGCTCTCGTTGGCTGGGGTGGTGCGGCGTTTGCTGATGGGATCGGCGGGAAGTCGACGGAAGGCAGAATCATCGGAGTAGTGCCGTCGTCGTTCTTGTCAGGTGAAGAGACCGGAATATCTCTCATGAGCTGGCGGTCGTTCAAGGTCGAACGAGCGTGCAGGTCTCCAGCGGCGGCAGAAGTTTCAACCGCAGGCAGTATTTAGGCCAAGGTTACGCATGTGAGGTTTCTGTTTGCAGAGCTGTCTGGATGGCAACCTGATGTTCGAGACCCATGGGCCCGGGTGAAAAGGACCCCTGGAGTTTTAGTTACCGACTCCAAGAATCTTTAGGATCGACTGCGTTGTCCCGAGAGGCTCATGGGAGTAAAAGGGTATCGGACCGGACTTGACATGTTGGCCCTGAGAAGCGGGATCCTGGGAGGTACGCTATGCTTGCAAACCGTTTAACCAAGGGCCACGAGAGGTGGCAGCTAAATTGGTTTTCCGGTAGTGCATGGAGGTGGAGTCTAGTGTATGATCAGATGTTTGAATCGGCTAAGAAACGAACATGACTCGGGATTTCGGCAATAGAGACTGCAGATCTCAGGTTATCGTCCGGATCTCTGGGTATTTTTTCTCAGACTTAGCTGTCTGCCCGTTCGTCCAAGCTCTGGATGTTGAGCGAAAGTGTTTTAGGGTCGATGTTGATCTGCCGATCTACGCGTCAGAATGTTTCTGAATTCGCTCTATCCACAGCCGTTTGGTTACAGGCCTTTGCCGAGGACCAGCAGGGTCCCAGGGCCTGGAGAGGCCCCACCTTTCTCCTACCTTCTACTCCGGAGCCCAATGCCATACCACCTCCACTTCTCTATATACCCTATCTCCCAGATAATGCGGTGCCGTGCTGCGCGGGACGAGACGACGAAGGGCGTCTCGAGAGCGACTGCAGTTGGCGGGAGCATCGCCGGCTGCGAGGTAGAAGCGGCGCTGCGTATGAAACTTTGTTTCACAGAGGGGGAGGTGGAGGAGGAGGACGAGGAGGAGGAGGAGGAGGAAGAGGAAAAAGAAGAGGAGGAGGAGGAGGTGGAGTCGGAGGCGAAGCGGGGGAGGAGCAGGAGGAGGAGGAGGAGGAGGAGGAGGAGGAGGGGAGGAGAGGAAGAGAAAAAAAAACAAGGAGGATGAGAAGGGGAAGGGGGGAGGAACAGGAGAGGAGGAGGAGGAGGAGGAGGAGGAGGAGGAGGAGGAGGAGGAGGAGGGGGGGAGGGGGGAGGAGGAGGAGGAGGAGGGGAGGAGGAGGAGGAGGAGGAGGAGGAGGAGGAGAGGAGGAAAAGGAAAGGAGGAGGAGGAGGAGGAGGAGGAGGAGGAGGAGGAGGAGGAAGAGAAGGAGGGAGGAGGAGGAGGAGGAACAGGAGGAGGGGGAGGAGGAGGAGGAGGAGGGGAGGAGGAGGAGGAAGAGGAGGAGGAGGAGGAGGAGGTGGAGAAAGGGGAGGAGGAGGAGGAGGAGGAGGAGGAGGAGGAGGAGGAGGATGAGGGGAGGAGGAGGAGGAGAGGAGGAAGAGGAGGAGGAGGAATAATAATAATAATAATAATAATAATATTCGTAATGATAATAATAATATGAATAATGATACTACTACTAATAATTCGAAGAATATTAAGAAGAATAATATGAATAATAAGACAAATAATAACACGAAAAAAAAGAACACTAATAATGGGCATACTAATACAAATACTAAGAATAATAATAAGAGTAATCATAATAATAATAAGAATAATAATAACAATACTAAGACTAATACTAATAATAAGAATTGTAGTAATGCAAATAATATTAACTATGTGAATCATATTAGTAATGATGCGCATAATAATAATAATAATGATATTAATAATACTACTACTACTACTAATAATAATAATAATAATACTAATCATTATCATGATAATAATACTAACAATAATGCTAATAATAATAAGAATTGGAGGGGGAGGAGGAGGAGGAGGAGGAGGAGGAACAGGAGGAGGAGGAGGAGGAGGAGGACGAGGAGGAATAATAATACTAGTACAAAGAATAAGAGGAATGCTACTACTAAACAGAATATTACGACGAAGAATAATACTACCAAGACTAATAATTCTACGAAGCATAATAATACGACTAACAATACTAAGACTAACGAGACGGAGTATATTAACACGAAGAAGAATACGACGAAAACGAATACTACTAATAATACGAATCCTGCTACTGATGCTAATATAATTCAAATAATAGCAGTACTAATAATATCAATAATCCTAATACTGATCGTACTAACAATACAAATAGTGCTAATACTACTACTACTCATAAGCTTTGATGATGATAATATTACTAATAATAGTACTAATACTATTAATATTAATACTACTAGAACCAACACGATTAATACTACTACTAACACTACTACTACTCTTACTAATCATATTGTCTATAATAATAGTAGTAATGCTAGTACTGATGCGTTACTACTAATAATGGTACTAATAATCACACTAATCATATTCACACTAATACTACTACTAATAACAATAATACTAATAAGGAGGAGGAGGAAGAGGAGGAGGAGGAGGATGACGAGGAGGACGAGGAGGACGAGGAGGAGGAGGAGGAAAAGGAGGAGGAGGAGGAGGAGGAGGATGGGGAGGAGGGGGAGGAGGAGGAGGAGGAGGAGGAGAAGAAATTACTACTACTACTACATTACTATCAAACGAATCAGAATATCAAGAATAATGATAATACGAAGACGGCAACTACGACCAGTACTATGAATAAGAAGAGTCCGAATCATGACACTAATACTTTTCAGACGAATGCGAGTGCGAGTAACACACATACTGATAATACTACGGGTGGTAGTACTACTAATACGAGACGAGTAAGAATAATACTACTCATACTACGATTCGCAATACTAGGAATTTTCATATTAATGATCGTAAGAATGATACTAAGAAACATACTAGTGATACCGGTAAGACTAATAGTAATACTAGTAATGCTCATACTGAAGTTAACAATGCAGAAGAAGACGCATACGGATACTATTACTACTAACGATAATTATTATACTAATAGCAATAATATTACGAGGAGGATGAGGAGGAGGAGGAGGAGGAGGAGGAGGAGGAGGAGGAGGAGGAGGAGGAGGAGGAGGAGGAGGAGGAGGAGGAGAGGCGGAGGAGGGGGAGGAGAGGGGGGGAGGGGGAAACTGAGGAGGAGGAGGAGGAGGAGGAGGAGGAGGAGGAGGAAAAGGTACCCATACAGGGCTCGTTTCGATTCCTCCGATTCGATTTGATTCGACTCGATTCCGTGTCATGAGAAACTCACGACGGCAGTTTTTTTGTTAGTTTCGGCCTCGGAGGGCCGTCACCGGGCCGTCGCCTGGCCCCAGGACCGTCAAAAAACGGCTCAGGATGAAAAGCCGGTCCTGGGGAAGGGGTCCAGACCTCTGGGGGTCGACGTCGTGAAAACATCACGACGTCGGAGGTCTGGGCTTCTTACCCTTCCTTGGTTTTCCCCCTTTTGGACCACTTGGAGGCCCTCGTCGCCACTGCTGGATTTGCCTCGACGCCCTGGTCGGAACGCACCACGGGAGAGGTCCGGGGAGTAGCGAAAATCGGTACCTTTTGTTTTCCCCAGGAGCTCCAGGCGCAGCAGCTCCTGGACCAGCTCTCGGCGGCTGGCTGCGTCCTGCAGGGCCTGACCCAGAGGCACCTCTGTCGAAGGAGAAAGAACGCCATCGTCGGGGGTGGACAGACCTCCTACCCTGACACGTCGATTAAGGAATTTGCCGTTTTCGGCTCGCGAGAGGGCGTCGCGGCCGTCATATTTGCGGGTCCAGGTCCGTCGGTTTCGGTCCCAGGCCGTTTTCACTAAGGGGAGGTTTACTAAAGGGAGGTTTGTCCACCGCCGACATTGACATACACTTTTTGCGCTCCGCGCGGATTTCTCGAATCCGCGCTGGGCCCCCCTGGCGGCGCCTCCGGCGCCGCCCAAGGCGCGCTCTGCGCGCCAGGGAGGGGGGGTCCGGCGCGGATGCAACGAATACGCGCGGAGCGCTATAAATAAACGTTTATGCCGTATTTCCTCCTCCTACTGCGATGCCCGCCCCCCTTGCTAAGTAGTTTGGCCGAATCTAAGATGGATATAACCAGGATGTATGTCACTTCTATGTTGGGGTATCTCGGCTTATGTTACCCAATCTGGTTATATCCTGGGCATAACCACATCACGCGGTTAAATGTCGTCGCTGAGATCGCGAAGCGGTTTTGCGCAAGTTACAAGTCGGTTAGCTAAACGCAACATGCGCGGTTAGGTCATGATACCAAAACGCTTTGCCGAACTTGCTAAACCCCTTAGCTTCAGGTTAGCTAAACAGGTTAGCAACGACTTAGCTAAGGCGAGCTAACCTGGTTAGCTCAGTTCAGGTACCCCAATCCCGCGTAGCGTGAAAGGGTATGTTGCTGTGTCCACGGTGCGAAATCCAAAGAAGACGGGGCGACGTTTTTGATCAGTGAACTGTCCATTTCCACATCGTCCGTCTCCTCATATCAGATTTTGGGTTGCTTCATGTCATCCTCACCACCCTTCTCCTGATCAATCTCCCCCCTTCCCTTCCGCCATAGCCGTTTTGGCTCAACACGATCTTCCAAGTGTTCAGGTAGCCCACGAACAGGTGATATCATACGGACAAACCATGGACGACGCAGCCAAAATGTTCAGAGAGATCAATGATATGATGGAATCATTCAAGCTTTCTACCGAAGAGGGCAAGGAGATGATTACGGTTGCAGACAAAATAATCGATATGCTTTCAGCTTCTGGGTATGCATACAAGCAGCGCATAGTTCCCAAGTGTGTTCTGACACATCCTGACAACAGGTTCGGACTTGGATTGGACGCTGGCAATGTACACATTCTTTTGAATGAGATAGTGAAGCGAGGGTGGAGTTGGCACAAATGCAGCAGGGCATATTGTTTCGAGGTCGGCGCAGGGGACCTCGGGAAAACACAATTCGCATTCAATGTTGCGCTGGCTGGGAGCAGTGATGGACTCCTTCCTACACCACTGGAGCAAGACATGCGCTACCTCTCCGTCACATGCAGTCACACTAACGCGTTGTTGCGATGCTTGCTTTACCAGTCCAGCTCGACGGTTGGGGAGCTCTGTACCAAGGACGGCAAACTCAGCCACGACATCGTATTCGGCCAGGCCCCATCTATTAAGCAGGCAATGGACATTGGTTTGGAATGGGTCGTGATTAAGGCAGTCTGTTCAGAGCACATGCCACACTTACCAAGCTTTCTACAAGAATCTGGGAATGCAGATCAAGGGACTCAGAGGCTGGCTTCGAAAATCCAGGTGTTGCGGCAAATCTACCAGCGGTACAAAAACCTCTCCAATGCGGGCAAGGCCATCGATTGGGAAAGCGTCGTGAAAGACGTCGAGCGTTGCCAGCCGCACGTCAGGGGAGAAGTGGCTGATATGGCACTCTTCGTTCGCAACTATGCAGGTGGAGATCCGCCTATTTTCCTCGACCAGTTGGAGCTCTTCTCGAAAACGCTCAACAGGTACTCGAGGGACGTTCCTGGAATCGTGTTCAGGCTGCTCGGGAACTTGAACCTCGAGGGCCATCCCGAATTCGTGATCAGCCTCTTGAAGGCAGCCCTCGTGGCGCCAGAGAACTACTGCAGGGATGGTGTCTCACGGCTGATAAATAGTACCGACACTTCGGCACTGACATCGAAGTTGAAACCAAAGGTTGTCGACGCTTGCCAGCACATGAAGCGCGCGAATGAGTTCATCAGCCAGTTCGGTGAGCTTGAAACCAACACGAAGGCGAAGCTGCTGGGCACAATGGAGGTGAGGCTGGCAATGATGGTGCTGGGCAAGAAGGCGAAGACCAAAGTGGACTACACGACGTATGACGACATAGGCTGCGCATTCGTCAATGAGCTGATCGAGAGACTTCCACATGCAGCGAACGTGATGTCTCCCTGGCAACGTGCACCCCGATCCCAGCAGAACGTCGACTCGTCCATCAGGCAATTCACAGTTGGAGGTGGCATCGGCGTATCAGAGTTGAAGAAAGTCGGCTTTGTCGCAAAAGCACGCATCCGCAAGAAAGATGCTGCGATCACTACGGGGTATGTCATTGACAAGGTCTCTGACGAGAAGGTCGACCTCATCTACGAGGCGAGTGCCACGGACGAGGCCCACGATGACGCGAAGATCGTGAAGCCGAAGAGGAGGATCAGCGACAAGTCGGGGTTGACGATGAGCATGACCATCACGCCAGGCAAACTCCTCGAGGGCTACCAGGACCGCTCACTTGTTTTTTGATAGCTTTCCTTGCCATCCTCCTCCTCCTTGTCCTCCTCCTCCTCCTCATCCTCCTCCTGCTCCTGCCCTTGCTGCTCCTCCTCCTCCTCCTTATCCACCTCCTCCTCATAATTCCCACCCCCTCATCCTTCCGCTGGCCCGCCTCCTCTTGCTCGCCGTCGTCGTCGTCGGTTTGAACATCGTGCTCATGCTCGTTAGCTGGCAGAGAGCAGAGAGCGCATTGACAACCATGTTAACGCAAGCTCGGGGCAGAATGGAGGCGTCAGCCCACTAAAAAAAATCCCAGCTGGTCGTTGGCACCAAGGTCCTTTCCTTCAGCACCAAGGATGTGAAGCCACTCGGGGAGACTGCGGGGCTACCGAATCCTGCCCCACCCAATTCCCCAACACATGCTCGGGAGATAGATTCCCAAGAGGCCCAGGAAAGATATCATTACAAGTTTACCTCTTCATCACCCTGTTAGTTTATGGTTGGGGGTGTTTTCGTGTGTGCTGTCGGTTCCCTACGGTGAGAAACATAATGATGAGGATGAAGGTGAGTGCACGGAAGATGAACAGGGCCAGGACGGGACAGAGAGAGAGAGAGGGAGAGAGACGACGAGACGATGAGGACAATGACGATGAGGTGAATTGGAGCAGGTCTCAGGGAAGGGCGACAACATGACAAGGAAGGTAGTGGGGAGGGAGGCGAAGGCGAGGAGGAGAAGAAAGAGGGGGAGAGAGAACGAGATAGAGAGTGAGAAAGAGAGAGCAGGGCGAGTATGACGATTAAGATACGCATGGAGATATGGAGGAGGAGGAGGAGTATGATGAACATTGTGATGAAGAAGAGGGGTGGTGTAGGGCTCCCGAGTAGCACCTTGCCGCCTCAGGAGCACAACGACGTGCAGCATGAGATGGGCAAGAGCATGGTCAGGGTTGCGTTGGCAGCGGCTTGCCGTCAACGGGAGGGTAGCGTTGACCTCGCAGTTCATTGCGAGAAAGCACCAGGGGGCAAACCAGTTGTAGTGAAGATTGTGACGAATGCCCCATACAGTAAGAATAAACTTGTGTTAGTGCCGATGGCAGCCCAGATTGTTGTGAGTGATAAGCAACCGTTAGGCTCATTGAAAGTGGAGTACGATATCTGTAGCACTGCAGGCAAGCCATCTTCTCTGTGGCTGTGTTCCCGCCAGGAGTTCCCAAGCAACTCCAACGGCGGCTCTGAGTTTTTCCCCCCGTTTTGGGCCATCAGGCAAGCCGAGGACTCAACAGGGGCCAACTTGGCACTGAAGACCTTGGCTATTCGCGTCAGCGCAGCCGACGTGGGCGGGCCTTTCAAAGTAGCTGGCACGGTTGCCACTGACATCCCCATACCTGTGCTGGTCAACACAGTGGACCTGCCGACGGGTTCTGAGTTGAAAAGGTTGCCTTGGGATTGGGCCTCTCGTGCTGATATCGGATCTTCTCCTTCAAAGAAGGCGAAGCTATCCTGATGGCCCACATTGGGGCCGACTGCAGTATCCATTCGCATCCTGCCGTCTCTACCTAACATCCTCTTGCCTCTCCACGTCCACACCCCCATTAGCTTGTTCTGGACATGTTGCGGTTCCGAGCAGGCACGCCATACCGCCCGCTGGTTGCGCGTTCAAGCCAGCTGCGAACGCGAACTCGTATGCGTTCGCAAGCTGCGCTGGCCTCGTCTTGGCTACTCAGTTCTCGCTGTGTTGGGGGGAGGGACATCATGTAGCATTGATTGCTCGCGCTGGGGCGCGGGGTGGGAGGGAACACGAGCCTGAATTGTGAAGTGGGCCAGTCTCAACTCTTGCCTAGACCACGCCTGCTTGGTCGTGCTTTGTGGTTGCCTGTCCCGCGCTCTCATGTGGTCGGGGATGTAAATGCTGGCGGTGGTGCTTGCATTTATGGCCGTGTTTACGAGCCCGCAGGGACGTGGTAGGATGTCCAAGCTTTGCAAAACCGATGGAAATGATGTCTTGATGAGGTCCTCCGAGTCCTCTCCATTCTCCTCGCCATAAGTCTTCATCCTCGTCAGATCCTCCTCATCCCTCACTGTCTTCTACCCTCTTGCAGCTCCGCAAGGATGCCTCAAGGCATCGCAAAAAGGCCCAAGCAGTTCCTAAGAACCAAGGTGCCCCCCCCCCCCACCAGAAGCTTCACAAGCCAGTGAGACAATCCCCTGGAATACCCAAAGCGAGACACAGAACGTCTTACCCTGAGTGTGCCCCACAATCTGCTCAAAGAGAAGGGGAGAGTGCAGGTCCGATCCATCAACATATAATGAAGATTGTTGCCATTGCAACAATGACCACGTACACGTTATGACGACATCGTCACCTTCACCATTGTCGTCGACGCCGTGTTCGTATCATTCGCTATTGCCATGACTATCACGATCACTACCACCGTCGTCACAAACATCAGCATCGCCATAATCATCGTAACAATCGTTGTCTCAAATACCATCGCCACCACGCAGCCGTTTTGGCAAGACCTGTTTGTGTTGTGCGTGCCATCCACCCATTCACTTAACGATGGTTCTGATTCAGAAAGGCTATGCTGCCATCTCGCTCACAAGCTCAATCCATCCCAGTTCGTGGCATGCCCAAGTGACAGAGGTCGACGGGGTCGACTTCGTTACCCCAGACAAACAAGACTGGCGGTTTGCCAGACTGTGCAAAAACAACTTTGCCATGTATGACAAGCTGGTGGAATTGAGAAACGCTGCGACCGACCAGCTCATGGCCCGTGCCAACAGTGCGGCCCATGGAGAGGCCATTCATGAGCTTCAGCCAGAGCATGTACCAAAGCGGCCTCGCCGCGAATTGATTGACGACATCGATCGCATCGTGACGGTGGCAATCGCATCAGAGAATAACGTACACCATGAGGTAAGGGTCCTCACTCATTTCCTCAACCGTGGGCGTTTGTCAATAGAGCTCACTGCTTCCAACATCCATCTCTTTACTGTTAAGCCGATGGAATGCGTGCTTGCGAATCTCCAGGAGCCTCGGGTGAATCAGGCGCACGTAGTTTGGGTGCGTTACCGCCACGCCCTCAAGACCAAATACTACAACGCCGAGACGAAATCGTGGAAGGAGAAATCTATGCAAGTCCGTAAGGGAGAGGAGGGGTTGCAGGAGCGAGTTGACGCGGTGGCTGCTGTGCTTGAGGAATTCTACCGCCAACACCATTCTGAGCCGCAACAATAGTCGGCTTTAGGTTGAACATGCTCGGGGGATATCTAGACCGTCGTGCTGCAGCATCGGGGTTCAAAGCTTCGCAGCAGGATGCAATCCCCTTGGCATCACAGGCGAACATCGCCAGTTTTACTGTAGTAGGTTGCCGATGCGCCTTTAGGCGCGAGCTTTCGCAGTGGCTAGCCGATGAGTCGGGCACGCTGCGAACGTCCAAGAAAAATCAATCGTCATCACATCAATCACATCAAACATCGTTGCCCACGTGCTCTCATTTTGTACACCATGAAGAGAAACGTCGACGGTTCAGAGAGATCGAAATGATGAATTGTGACCGAACGGACGTCCGAACCAAGATTGCGCGAGTATGGCCCGCCGGCCTCGAGCCTGGTGCTCGAGGCCGGCGGGCCATACTCGCGCAATTGCTCCAGACCCTCAGGAGGCTCTCGAGCACTTCTACCCAACTTGTTTGGCGACACAGGAGTTCGCCCCGTGGGGTGAGATGCTCGAGACCCTCCTGAGGGTCTGGAGCGATTGCGCGACCATGGTGGGCCATGCTCGAACCTGAGGCTCGAGGCTGGCGGGCCATGCTCAAGCAATCCGCTCCTCTTAAGTACGATGGTTGCGAAGCTGCCTTGTCATGTTGTAGCTTGGGGTCTGGCGGTCTCACTTTGAGCTCACTCCGTCTGCGATGAGACCTATGAGAGGACAGATGCATCGCGTTGATTCGGCCTCCCCAAAGTCGTAACACGCCCCAAGGAACTTGTCTTTGATGCTGGAGCACTGGCTTGTTCACACTGTATCTGAGTGCCTACGAGAGTTGAGCAGGAGGAGGAAGAGGAGGAGGAGAAGGGTGAGGAGAAGGAGGAGGAGGAAGAAAGCGAAGCATTTGGGGAGGAGGAGGAGGGGGGGATAATGAGAGGGATGATGCGGAGGAAGAGGCACTGCACGAGAAAGAGAAGAAGGAGAGGGCAAACATAAGGACGAATAGAAGCAGGGGGAAGGAGAGGATGAGCCCCTCGTAAGCATTTTGGCTCACACATTTTATTGCACGGGTCTTCTTTTCTCGGAATTGTTTGCACGCACACATGGCTGCCGCTGCAACCACTGGCGAGAGGCTGATTGCCAGCATCAGGAGCCGTGTCCAGTGGATCGCTGTTCAAGTTGGCACTGGCATGGACGCGTCTCAGGTCAAGGAGACCCAGACGCAGCAGCTCCTCATGCAGATCGGCCAGGCAACTTTGCACATGGATGAGGCCACGCCAGTCCTGACAGAGGTGGGCGGTGGCCCATGGACCCCTGAGCAACGCGTTCGACTGGCCGCTGCTCTTGGAGATGCGGTCAATAGGCACACTGACGACGGCGCTGGTTCGAGAAACGTGCAGAACTGCGACTCCCTGCACTTATACCTGTCCGAGTCCGACTGGACTCTCATGGCGAACATGCAGGTCTCGATCTGGCCAAGGATCGAGTGCATCTGTGCTCGGCTCCACAGGATTGGCGTGGCATGCCCCTCCGAGGCTTTGCTGAAGAGGGCTGCTGGGCTCGTGCTTCACATGACCCACCTGCAGGGCGGTCCGTCGTCAGTTCCAGCCAATAGCAAGCGGCAGGTGTGCAAAGACATCAAAGAAAGAATCAAGGTCTTGGACAGGACCGAGAGCTTCCCCTTCGCGTACATTCGGCGTTGCCCGTCCTCGCCAGACGACCTGCCGCAGGTGGTGAAGGACTACGCCTACGCTGGCACTGATGGCCCCGCGGCTCCACCTGCCCAAGCCTATGCATACCAAGAGTGGGTTGACGACTTACCCTACAGGAACACGCACAGGAGCTTGCGTGTCCAAGCGCCCCACCAAGGTGGCGGCGCCCAGGGTATCGACCTCAGTGGCCAGCTCGGTCAGCTTGCCAGCGCGATCGCAGGCGCAATGGGCATGGTAGCAGGCCCTCAGAGCCATCGCGGCGGCGTCAACATCGAGATGCTCAACAACGCGAGGCCAAAAGGCGTACTTCCTCCTCAGGCGCTTGCTGATCAGGGAGCCACTGCTGGTCAACACATTGGCATGCCTGCAATGCATGCGCTTGCCGCGCAGCCGAGCCCGTTCGGGCCTACGCCTGGGGATGTTCTTGCGCTGACGGACGCCGCCATGGCCGCTGCTGCTGGCCAGCCACCTCGTGACGGCGGCGCTGCAAGTGCTGGTGCCCCACCCGCTGCCGCTGGGGCGGCCGACGACGTTGGCGGCAGCGATGAGGACGAGGCCAAGGCGCTCGAGGAGAAGATGGTCGCAGCGTCTGGCTTGGGGAAGCCCAAGGGCAAGGGCAAAGCCAAGGCGGCGGCCAAGGGCAAGGCCACGAAGAAGACCATCGCTAAGGACACCCCTGCGGCATCTACACCCACTGCCAAGGGCAAGGCCAAAGCGAAAGCTAAGGCCACGCCGTCGGCGTCGCCTGCTTCAGGCTGAGGGTATCGCAAATCGCACACATGAGGAAGATGGGGATGATCAGAGTGAGGAGGAAGATGAGGAGGGGGAGGCGAACGAGGAGAAGAGAAGGAGGAGGAAGAAGAATAATAAGCTGGGGAGGATGAGGACGCGACTCAGTAGGAGGATGAAGAGGAGGAGGAGGAGGAGGATGAGGAGGAGGAGGAGGAGGGAACTGAGAACACGATCTGACAGCACGAGCCCCGGCGTCCCAATAGCCCCGCCACTGATACTTCGAGCCATCTTCGCCAAATACCGCTCACACACAACATCGGGATCTTATAAATCTAGGTTTGGGGGAACCCCAGGCAAAAAGCTCCCGAAAATAGACTACAGTGACCTCATCACCAAGAGCGCCATGAGTGAGAAGACCCTGCCCCAGGCCAATTCGCGAGCCTACCACAATGCAAAATCGAGGGCCTTCAAGGCGGGCTACGATAAGGATGGTGCTACTGTAATCGCTAAGGAGGCCTATGCTGCTGCCACTGCTAACTACCAAAAGTGGTGGCCATGATTTTAGTTTCTTCCGCAGTCTAGGGCGTTGCTTCACAGGTGGGCTGTGAGGTTGTATAGAAGCCCAGTGACACGGCGACTGAGGGTATCGCCTGTCGCTCAGCACGCGTCGTATCTGCGCCCGTGCACACGTAGGAACATCTAGAACTCAACTCTCGCTCTCGCCTGGGATCGTCACGATTACATCATTCAACGTACGTCGCCGTCGCTGTCTTGTGCATTCGTGTTTTTGTTCCCCCACCCCCAACACACACCAAAGTGCTTCCCGTTCTTGCAGTGAAGCAACAAGGCCCCAACGTAGCGACTGAGCCAGGCCCGAGGCAAACCTTGCTCTCTCCCTCCTCATCAGCCTCCTCGTCATCCTCCCTCTCCTCCCCTCGTGTTTGCCCTTCCTGACATATTGCTAGCTTCGGCTTCGCCTCCTCCTCCTCCTCCTCCTCGTCATCCCCCTCCTCCTTAGCGCCCCTCCTCCTCCGACATTCCCTCCTCCCTTTCCTCTCGAGGCCAGAGGGGACGAGGTTGCCCAATCTTTGTGGGCCTGGATTGTGTAAGGTCCAGTCTGGACGCGGGGAAACATCATTTGTTACCGACGCTATATCATTCCCAAAGAGTTCTCATGATTGCATTTGAAGGTTCCTTGACTTGTTTGGGTGTGACGTCTGAATCCGCTGTGTGAATGCGGGTGGTCTTGGTTGCATCCGTAGCAATTTAGCTCAAGCCTTGTCAGGATGACTGTTGCCTCTGCCCCCAAGAGGGCCAAGGTAGCGGAATTCGGCCGATCATCTCATGTTTCAGCTAACGCGTTGGCTTCCATTCTGAGACAGGTATCAGACTCAGAGCTGCCTGATTGCTTCAGTCGGTCTACGATTGCTCGCGAACGCCAGAAGATCGCACATCAACAAACATCTTATGGACCGCTGTTGTTACAAATGCCTGTCGGATCACCGATGGGAAGACTGGAGATCTGGGTGCAGCATCCTTTCGGTTTCCTAGAGATTGCAGCTAAACAGTCGAATGAATTTCGCAGTGTATTGACGGAGACATTGAATCGGTGCAACAACAAGTTGCGTTTGGGATTTTACACAGATGAGATCACTCCAGGCAATCCTTTGTCTGATGCGAATGACCGTCGTTTACAAGCTTGCTACTGGACGCTGTTGGATTTCCCGCCGCAGGTGTTATCGAACGAGCTCAGTTGGTTCACTATCACAGCTGTCCGCACAAGTGTCGTGGCAAAACTTCCAGGGGGGATGGCCCAGCTAACTCGAGATGTGCTCAAATACTTTTTCGGACGGCCTGGACTATTAGACCTCAGGGACGGGGTCGAGTTCGTTCTGGAAGGCGATGCTCCTCGCATTCTATCGGGCACCCTTGCAACGTTGATTCAAGACGAACGCGCGCACAAATATACCTTACAATGTAAGGGGGCATCGGGCTCCCACAAGCCGTGCCTCCTATGTAAAAACGTGACCAGCCCGAATTGCCCTTGGTTGCCTGATGCATCTGGCTATCTCGTGCCAGGTACTGAGCTTGATACTTCACAATTCGATCTTCATTCGGATAAGTCGCTGAAGCAGGTACATCGGAGGTTGGCGCAGATTGCAGAGTCTGGAGATAAGAAGAAGTTACATGAGACAGAAATGATGTTCGGTTGGAAGTTTGAGCCGAATGGACCCCTCCAAGACAAACACTTGGACCTTGATCTTGTGTCGTGCTTCACGTGGGACTGGATGCACTGCTACTTGATCGATGGTGTTGCCGTTCATGAGTGCAAGGCTTGCGTCACGGAGTTCGAAAAGTACAACCTTGGAAGGCAACAACTCAAAGAGTATCTGCAGCGGTTCAAGTGGCCATCTGGCTACGCCCACGCTAAGAACATGTGCAATCATCCAAGTGTGATCTCGGGCAGCGCGTCCGAGTTTATTTCGTTCATGCCAGTGTTTGAAAAATATCTGGTTGATATTGTGGGGCCTGCAAAGGTATGCGTTGATATGGTCACCAGTGGCCTTGCTTTGTGTAAAGTCTTCAGGGCACTTACTATCGTGAACACAGGCGATGTATCACCAAGTTATCTGAAGCATTGCATCGATGAGCACTTGCGGCTACATCGGGCGGCTTGGGGGGATAGCCTTTGGAAGCCAAAGCAACATTATGTGCTGCATATCCCATCGCATCTTGAAGCTCAGGGACATCTCTTGTCAACTTTTCTCCACGAGAGAAAACACCGCTGCATCAAGAGGTTTGCGCAGGATCGGCCGAACACGACCAGTTACGAAAGGGGGCTCCTAGAGAATGTCACAATGCAACACCTCTGGGACTTAAAGGATCCGCTGAGTTGTGTCAATTTGGTTCACCCGATTGATCCTTCAAAAAAATTGAAGGATGCTCTTTCGCAGTTGTGTCACGTGTTTGATTGGGGGCAAGTGCGTACATCTAGAGCTGCGTGTTGTCATGGTCGGATAATTCAGATGTCCGACGTTGTAGCATTCCACGAGGGGTGTGGGGTGAAATTCGGTGCTGTATACTTTCACGTTTCACTCGGCGGCAAGGCTTTAACTTGCCTCGAGGTCTGGGATCTTGTGGAGTTGAGTTCGCATGTGGCCAAGTGCAGGGTAGTAGAGCATGTGAAGCTAGTTCCTCTTGAGAGCCTTTTGGAGCCTTGCGTTTGCTACCCAGCGATGCCAGGCAAGGTAGCGCAGGTACTTCTTCCGCACAGGATCAGACTTCGCACTGATAGGACTTAGTGATGTGGAGGTGGAGTCACAATAGAGGAGACGGGGGAGAATGATTGCAGCGCGCCCTGGGACGCTACAGTGCGTTAGCCCAATCCACGCTTCGCGGCCGCAGCAGAACTGAAGGGAGTCGACTCCTCCTCCTCCTCGTCCTCCTCTTCCTCCTCCTCCCCCCTCCTCCTTCCTGTCCTCACCCCTCCTTTCCTGCTCCTCCTGCTGTTCCTGTCTTCCTCCTCCCCCTCCTCCTCCTCCTCCTCCTCCCCCTTCTAGTGCTCCCACTCCCCCCTTCTACTCATCGTCCTCCCCCCTTCTTTTTTGTTTGGAATCCTCGCAGCTTAACCTGGTTAGCCAGGTTAGCTAACCAGGTTAGCGAGGTTAGCTAAGCAGGACAATCTCACTTAGCAACCCCCTCTCACAAAGTTAGCTCGGTTAAGCTAACCCGAATAGATGCTGACCTAAAGAAGATCAGCCTAACCAGATGCCAACTTGGATAGCTAAGGTGGTATAACCACATCTATCCCATGTGAACCACTTCACAACCACCCTGGGCATTCCAGCACCGGGTCACCGGGTCACCGGGTCAGCTGACCCAGCCCACCGGGTCACGGGGTCACCGGGTCACCGGGTCAGCTGGGTCACCGGATCACTGGGTCACCGGGTCAGCTGACCCAGCCCACCGGGTCACCGGGTCACCGGGTCAGCTGCTCAGCCCACCGGGTCACCGGGTCACCGGGTCAGCTGACCCACCCCATCGGGTCACCGGGTCACCGGGTCACCGGGTCAGTTGACCCACTCCACCGGGTCACCGGGTCACCGGGTCACCGGGTCAGCTGACCCAGCCCACCGGGTCACCGGGTCACCGGGTCAGCTGACCCACCCCACCGAATCACCGGGTCACCGGGTCACCGGGTCAGCTGACCCACCCTACCGGGTCACCGGGTCACCGGGTCACCGGGTCTGACCCACTCCACCGGGTCACCGGGTCAGCTGACCCACCCCACCGGGTCACCTTTTCACCGGGTCACCGGGTCAGCTGACCCACCTCACCGGGTCACCGAGTCACTGGGTCAGCTGACCCACCCTGCCGGGTCACCGTGTCACCGAGTCACTGGGTCAGCTGACCCACCCCACCGGGTCACCGGGTTACCGGGTCACTGGGTCAACTGACCCACCCCGCCGGGTCACCGGGTCACCGGGTCAACTGACCCACCCCACCTGGTCACCGGGTCACCGGGTCACCGGGTCCGCTGACCCACCCCACCGGGTCACCGGGTCACCGGGTGACCGGGTCCTAACCCACCCCACAGGGTCACCGCGGGTCGCCGGGTCACTGAGTCAAGTGACCCGCCCGGCCGGGACACCTGGTCACCGGGTTTAATTGACCCCCGGGGTCCAGAGCCACCAGGTCACCGGGTCACCAGGGTCACCGGGTCACTGGATCAAACGGTCGCCGAGCCACCGGGTCACGGGTCGGGTCGCCGAGTTACCAATTCACCGGGTCGCCGGGTCAGCGGGTCATCACCGGGTCAATTGACCCAGCCCGCCCGGTCACCAGACAACACGGTCATCTAACCCACACAGCTGAATCACCGGGCCACTATCGCCATCGACATCATCATCGTCATCATCCACATCGTCACCATCATCGTCATCATCCACACCATCATCATGATCATATCCACGTCATCGTCGTCATCATCAGCACTATCATCATCATCATCATCATCATCATCATCATCATCATCATCATCATCATCATCATCATCATCATCATAATCATAATCATAATCATCATCATCATCATCATCATCATCATCATCATCATCATCGTCATCATCATCATCATCATCATCATCATCATCATGATCATGATCATCCACGTCGCGGTCATCATCATTATCATCGCCATCACCATGATCATCACTTTCATCTTCCACCTCCTCCTCCTCCTCCTCCTCCTCGTCATCATCATCACTATTATAACGATCATCACCATCATCATCAGCAGCATCATCATCATCAGACTGTGGTCTGGGGGTGGGCTCCTTCTCGGCGGCCTCAAAGTAATGACAAAAACCCATCTTAAAATATGGGGAGCCGATGGTGGAGTTCCTCTTTTTCGCTCTGTGTTCTCTTCTAGTTTTGCGCACCGTTCTCGATTCCTTTGGGTTTTCGTTGGTGCCGCTTTCGGGGCCCCTTGAAGCCCTCTTCGTTCCCTGTTGGGCAGGTTTTCGGGGTATTTTGAAGACCCTTGGGGTTGTGTGGGGCCTCCTCTCTCGCCCCCTGAGATCATTTCGGGTGCGCTTTCTTCCTCCACCAAGTCTCTCAAAAGCTCCACGTTGCCACGCATGTGGCGCGACGGTGTCTGCCCCCGCAGGTGTGCTCGATTGAACGATGGGAATACTGGGAAAAGCGGGAACGGGATGGTCCAGCACAGGGGCGAGCGACACGCGAAGGGGCGGTTGAGAAAAGGGAGAGAAGCATGATAGGGGAGACGGAACACATGAAGGTGCATATGGCAAGGGGCATGCCGTTTTCCTCTCGAGATCTCTTTCTCTCTCTCTCTCTCTCTCTGTCAGTCTCTCTCTTTCTTTCTGTCTCTTTCTCCAGCTCTTTGCCGCGGCTCCCCGAACATGGTTTTAACCTCCGCCAGCACCGCCGCCAAGCCGCCAGGGCACCTACAGGCCCCCGCCACCGTCGCGAGCCAGAGCCGGCTGAGCCGAGCTCCACGCCCGCAGCAGGGCAGCCATGTGGGCAGGACTGTTGCGGAGCATCATCAACTGCTGAATCTGCAATATCAATACCCCGAGCGTTGTCTGCCCCCCGGCAATGCTAGGCAAGGCTCCCTTCAGTTGTCTGCGGGTGTGCACCCGCAGAAACAACGTCTTGAAAATTCGCCGGCCCAAGAGGCCACAAGCGTGCTAAAATCTGCGGCGCGAGGTTCTGAATATGTTCACTTTGCGCGTTGCCGAGGACCCTTCAAGCCTCAGGACCAAGAGCGCCTGGGCACGCCATGATGATGATGACGATGATAATGATGATGATGATGATGATGATGATGATGGTGATGATGATGATGGTGATGGTGATGGTGATGGTGATGATGATGATGATGCTGATGATGAGTGCTGATGGTAATGCGAATCATGATAATGATGATGATAATGATGATGCGGAGAAGAAGGAGGATGAGGCTGAGGGGGGAGGAGGAGGAGGAGCAGGAAGAGGAGGAAGAGGAGGAGGAGGGGGGAGGAGGAGGAGGGAGGAGGAGGGGGAGGAGGGGGAGGATCGAAGGATGAGGGGCGATGAGGAAGAGGAGGAGGAGGAGGAGGAGGAGGAAGAGGAGGAGGAGGAGGAGGAGGAGGAAGAGGAGGAGGAGTCTGGATCACGGATGTCTTGAATCCCCGGGGCGACCTTCGGGGCGCTCCAGAGCGCTTCAAGAGCACCTTGCAGCGGCCCACGGGATCTCAAAGAGGGCCCAAGAATCGGGATCGACGACAGGCAGGCCCCAAGTTGGCCCCGGCGCAATCCCAACAAGCCCCTAACATAACCCCAAGATCGCCCAAAATGCACCCCGGAGTGGGCACCCGGGCAGCACCGACAGGGCTTCCAGAACCCAAACCAGATTCATTCGTAAATCGCTTTCTCGCGGCCCACAGAGAGACCCCCGGAGGCCCTGACATTGCCCCTGCGAGCTTGCAGAGAAGCGCCGGCGATGCTTCAACGCGGGCCAGCGGGATGAGCGAAGCGACTGAATCATGCGCGCCCGCTCGGGGCTGACTGTCGTCACGCAGCGCCGCAGGAGCAAAATCTCCAACTCGTGACACAAGGCATCTATGTCAGTCGTCCCAGATGCCTTCTGCACGCCGGCCTGCGCGCACAC
The DNA here is from genome assembly GCA_963575745.1 of Prorocentrum cordatum. Taxonomy (NCBI): domain Eukaryota; class Dinophyceae; order Prorocentrales; family Prorocentraceae; genus Prorocentrum; species Prorocentrum cordatum. The sequence continues at coordinate 1,110,637 of CAUYUJ010014782.1, forward strand.
CAGCGCCAGCTCGCGGCCGACCTGCAGCCCGCGGCGGATGCGCGGCGTCAACAAATTATCCAAATGTTTGTTGACGACGGGCGTCACCAACGCGACCTGCCTGCCAGCCGCCGCTCTGGGCTCCTCCTCGGACTCCCGCACGTGGTCCCGGGCGTCCTGCGACCAGCTCGGCGGGCCCACCGTGTAGACAGCCGTGGAAAAGTAAGCGCGGAAGCAATCAACCTCCTCGGTCCACTCCTGCTCGCACGCGTAGCCCCAGGCAGGCGTGGCCTCGTGGAGCGCGACGTCCAGCAAGTGCGCCAAGCGCTCCACGAATACGCGGGGCACTTTCACCGCGCCCTTCCGCTTGACTGTTCGATTGGCAGCGGCCTCGGGAAAGACGCGCTCCCACACGGGGTGGATGACGACGTCGGCCCGCTGCGCGAACTCGCGCAACAACTTCTCGGAAGGCTGGCCCGCCACAGCCTCCCGGAGATACTTCCGAGCGGCGCCCGCCCAGCGGTCCAGCAGAGCGCGCAGGTGCACGGCCAGAGCGCCCACGGCCTGCCAGGGGCCGCCCGGATACTCACGGCGAGCGCTCCCTGGCCGATCTGGGTTGTTGTGCCGCGCGATCATGTCGCGGTGGCAATCTGACCCCAAATGAAAATCGCAGCTGTGCTTGGGCGCGTATTTCTCGAAATGCCAATTCAAGTGGTTGCCGTCCTTGCCGACTTGGAACCCGTCTGAGAGCAATCGACGAGGGTCTCCGCAGTCGACGACGCCGTGAAATTCTTCGGCAACTGCTTCCTTGAGACCAGCTTCGAAACCCAGGGTGTCTACAAAAGCTCCCACTGGGAGCCCGCAGCTGGGCATTCCAAGCGCGGATGCCTGCCGACGCAGCCGCGCCAACTTCGGCTTCAGGCTCAGCTTGTAAGCCCGGTTGGTCTCCTGCCGGATCAACTCGGGCACCGACAGAAGCATGCCCCGGGCCCCAACATGGAGCAACACGCCAGTGTAGAGCCGAACCGCGCGGGTTTTGCCCCCTTTCCGCGATGGAACCCGGACTGAATTGACAACTACTTTCGCAAGTTTCACACAGACATCTGCGCCGAATATGGCGCCATCTGCCAACCACGCTTCACTTTCAATCTTCTCGCAGAGGCCGTCCAGGAAGCAGTTCACGAAACGCTCGACCAAGCCGACGAGCACATCGTGGCCACGTAGGGCGTCCAGAATCCACGGTACTTCAGCGGCGCCGATCTCCTCCACCCGGTCGGGGCGCTCAGCGCGGCCCACAGCGCAACCGCTGAAAGCCACTCCCACAGTCGCAAGGCCCCATCGCTCGGCCAACCAAGTCTTCAACTCGGTGATTTGTGGCCGGAGAACGAAGTGCGAGGCGAGGACGATCAAAAACCAGATGGTGTAGTAAGTCTGCCCCGCAAGGAAGACGGCGTCCATGCCTTCCATCTTCGGGAAATACTGGTTGACGTCTGCCAAGGTTGGGACTTTCCGGAATCGGCGCAGGCGCTCCCCGTCTGGCCCGCGCGGGGCGTCCCTGCAAGCCACGCAATGATAGAATGCCTTCCGGATGGCTCGGGGGACGGGCTCATCCAGCACCCACATGACATCGCTCTGCCCGCATTTCGTCGGCGAGTGGCCCTCAGCCGCGCAAGCAGCCAACGCGGCTTGGGGCAGCACCACCAGAACGTCCAACCTATCAGCGCCGACGGCGCTGTCATGGTCTTGGGGTAGCGGCGGCAGCGCCTGCTCGGAGATCACTGGAGCGGGCGCTGTTTCCATTGAGTACATGACCGGCGGGTCCCGGGCCACGAATGCAGAATCTGCGGCGTGCCAATCCACGAAGACGCCGGCCTCTCGCACCATGTCCTGCGACACGGTGATCTCCTCGCCAAGGACGAAGCCGGCGCCCTGCGGAATCAGACTGGTCGCAGCGACAACGTGGCGACCGCCGCCGCCATAGCCGCCGCCCCGCCACTTAGCGCGGCCGCCAGCAATCACAAGTTCACCCCCTGTCAACTTCAGCTGCCAGCCGCGCGCCACTGAGCACCGCCACCAATTCCCTGCCGCTTCTGGGACGGACCCGGCGGCGGCACCAGGCATCGACGCGACGAAGGACATGTTGGCCACAGTGAGGCGTCGTAACAACTCGAACCGGTCGGCGCGAGCGCCGCAGAGCAACCTACCGACGCCCGCCTGCCACGTAGCGTCGGGCACTTCCTCTGCACAGCTCGGTTTCAAAGATGCGCTGTCAGCGCCAGGGCGGACCAGATTGAGAACTGCATCGCGCCGTACAGCTTTCCGAACACGCTTCGGCAAACCACCGCCGTCTTCAAACCTGTCCGCACGAAGGCCGACGCGCCGCTTCAACGCGGCAGCGCGCTTGCGCAGACGAGCTGTGCCATCTTTCTTGCCTGTGTGGGGTTTGTGAGGCTTGTGCGGTTTGTGAGCTTTGTGCTTCAGACCTTTGCGCGAAGGACGATTCGGCCGATAGGCTCGCTTCGGAGCTCCCGCCGAAGAAGAGGCAGCAGTGCGAGGCCGACTGCCGCTACCAACAGTGGGGGCAGCATCGCCAGAGCCGCCGCAAGCACCAAGACCGCCTTGCGCTGGAGAGTCATCCAGCGCATCGCCCCCGGAACATGCCACTGCAGCTTTCGGCGCCGGGCCCGACGAGGAAACCGCACTTCCACGCAAGAGCGCCAACACTGCGTGGCCGTCCATGCTGGACGCTGACGGCTGGGCGCCTTGAGCCGCAATTGCAACGGGGAGGAATGCTGAGGAGCGGGGGGCAATTCGGAGAACTGCAGAAAAGTCAGAAAACTCGGCTGGAGCGGCGGCTTACTCCCTCTTCCTCTCTTTTCCTCCCTCTGCCTCCTCCTCTTGTCCCCCTCCTACCCGAGCCCGGGGCTATAGCGCAATTTCGGTGGCTAGTGCCGGTCGGAGCGAATAAATCGCACCACCTTCTTCAACATTGGCCGGAGCATCGTGTTCACTCTTCTCGGACAAGCGTTTTTTGGCAATCGCAATGCCCACTTTCGTGCCTTCTGGCCCGTTCTGCGGCGACCGTTTAGATCGCCACAGGGCGCTGCAGTTTGTGCAAGGTTCCCGATCGTTGCAACGCCTGCCCCGTGCGACGAGGATGACACATCACAGCTCCGTGGGTTTATTGTGATTTCAGTACGCATTTTAAAAGCCGCAATTCGTGACAAGTTCGTTACGTCACGAATCTGTGCAAGATGCTTGTGGTCGAATCGCTGAGTAGACTTTCAGATTGTAAATGTCTTGTTTGTGTGGACCCCGGAACAGTGTGACCAAGCACCGTCTGGGTTGGTCCCTGTCACGGCCACGTGGCCGATGGACTCGAGGAGGGGGTCTGCCCTGGACTCGGCCGGAGTCGAAACTGTGCCTGTGTTCACTGGATGCCGCCACACACGTGCGCGCTGAGTCCTAGAACCCGAATGACGGCACACACGCCGCAGCCGCGTGGCTGATGGAGTCTGGGACACGGTGCACGGAGCAGCCGATTCGAGCTGCCCTTCCCCCTGGGTTCCTTCCTCCCGCTGCTCCTCTCTCCTCCCCCTCCCTTAATCAGTGGTATGGGAAACACTGTCTGCACGCGCCGTGCGTGTGATCCATTGGGGGCCGCAGGTTGCCGACTCGACTTTGTCCTCGGGCTCGCCACCCCGCCTCCTCCATGTCCGTTCCGCGTACGGTGGAAACTCACACTACGTAGTTGAACCTATGATTGCGAGCGTCCGCAGTCCTTCGCGCTCCGAGTGCCTTGCACTGGACACCGCCAGTGGTTACGAACTGGGGCATTTTCGTATCATACCGCCTCCGAGCTCTTCACAATTGCTGCTCCCCTTCTGGCTGACGCCACGGTCCCCAGCACGTGGTGCGCGTGACGCCCGATTTGGGCAACCACGCTGCCCACTTGTGCTCCTAATTCCTCACTCCTTCTGCCCCTGACTCTCCATCACTCCTCACTCCTCATCCCTTACTCCTCCTTCTCTCTCTCTCTCTCTCTCTGTCTTTCTTTCTTTCTCTCTCTCTCTCTCTCTGTCGGCCCATGTTGCCTCCGTGCCTGGGTTGTGGGTCGGAGGCGTGTTGGATGCATCTTGGGATCTATTGGGATGCCTCTTGTCGACCTTTTTCGAAGTCTCTTGGAAGCCTCTTGGGCCCCTTGGCGGACCTCACAAAGGGCCTCTTAGAAGCATCTTGGGGCCTCTTGGAAGCCTCTGGGAGGATCTAGAGGGCGTTGGGAGGACATGCAGCCGAGAAGTGTTTAATACTGCCCCAATGCGGTTTCAAGTGCCAGGGGACCCCCCCCCAGAGGCCAACATGGCTCCCAAACTTAAGGAGCATCGATGTTGTTCAGCATTCTCGCTGTTTCGCTTTCGATGGGCTCTCGAGGTTTCAAGATGACCCCAAGGCGGCCCAACAGAGCCCCATGAGGGGCCTCAGAAGGCTCCAGAGACAAACCCCCAAGAGCGCCCCAGAGCGCTCAGCGGCCCCAGAGGGCCCCAAGACGCCATGTTTGAGCCCTCGAGGGGGGACAGGACTTTAGTACTCCCCCTATGTTTGAACCACGGGGCATAAGATTGCCTCAGGAGGCGTCCCAGACACTGCCAAAGAGCCCCAAGAGGGGCCCAAGACCCCACAAACGAGTCCCAAGAGAGCCCTAAGAGTGGTCCAAGAGGCCGCACGGAGAACCCAAGCGGGTTCCAAGACGGCCCTACGAGATCATCATCATCGTCACCACCACCACCACCACCACCACCATCATCATCATCATCATCATCATCATCATCATCATCATCATCATCATCATCATCGTCATCATCATCATCATCATCATCATCATCATCATCATAATCATCACCATCACCATCACATCCTACCATCCATCACATCATCAATCATGCCCATCATCATCATCATCATCATCATCATCATCATCATCGTCATCGTCTCAAACACACCCATCACCATCATCACACGATCGTCATCTATCATCCTCACCACCAACATCATCATCATCATCAGTCATCATCATGATCCATCGGTCGTCGTCGTCATCATCATCGTCGTCCCATCATCATCGTGAAAGGTCGGAAGATGTGTGAAGTTTCATGAATCGCCGGCCCAACGGGCCAGAGGCGTGCTAAGATCTACGGTAACTTGTTAACAATATTTCTAGTTCGCGCGCGCGGAGCGGCCCCTGGGGGCCCCCGGACGAAAAGTACCCCGGCAAGGTCCCGAGAGAAGCCCGGGAGAAGCCCCCAGACCACTCCAGGGGAGGGTATTTTTCGACACCCCTCACGAGGATCGTGGCCTCCGAGGGGGGAGCCGCAATCGACTACCCCCAAGAGCCCCCCAAGAGGCCCGGGGGGCCTCCAAAACGCCGCCAAGGAGCCCCAAGAGACTCCCAAGAGGTCCCCAAGAGGCCCCCAAGAGGCCCTAAAGAGGGCTCCAGGGCCGGCGGCATGAGCGAAGCGATTAAATAAAACCTTTGCCTGTGAAGCTAATTGCTTGCGGGGGGGAGGAGGAAGTACGAGCACAGGCTTCATGCGCGACACTGTTTTGCCTCTAAATTGTTTGCAGGGTCGAGGGTGGGTTAGGGGCAAGTAGAGCCTTCATGCTTGGAAGTGTTTCTGCCTCTGCTGCGCCCCAGCTGTTTCGCGCGTTCCCGTCGTTACCGCGCCCCCGGCGTGCTTTCAAGGGCTGTTCCACTGCATGCGTCAAGAATTGGTTCAGTCTGCGGCCCTGTCTGTCCCACAAGCGTGGGCCAGACTGCAATGCCCAGTGCTCCTCCTCTTCCTCCTCCTCCTCCTCATCCTCCTCCTTTGCGCCGGCAGTCTCGGAAATGCGACGTTGGTCGCTCCCGGCAGCTCGCTGCTGATGACCGGTTTCTCCTTCCTCGTCCTCCTCCTCCTCCTCCACCTCCTCCTCCTCGTCGCCCTCCTCCTCCTCCCCCTCCTACTCCCTCCCTCCATTTCGTCCCGGACGCCATCATTCCGGCGAACGCGGCCGAGGCTCGGGGCGGAAAGAAGAAACGGATTTGTTTCGTTCTCCTGCCGCTGCCGCACTCTTTGCCTGGACTCCTTTCCTTTGTTCGCCCCCCCTGTTGTCCCGGGTCGTTCCTTCTCCTCCTCCTCCTCCTGCCCGTCCTCCCCCCCCACTCTCTTCCTTCTACTCATCCTGGTCATGCTCTCAACCCTCCCTCCCTTTTTGCAAGATTGCGCCGCCGGTCGCTAGAATCGCCAAACGTGTTCTTCCTGGGCAAAATGGTATACATGTCCACCTGGACACTCCATGTTCAAAGAGCTGGGCCGTGAATTACCACGCACCCTTATGCGGAAAATGAATGCCCGCAACGCAAAACTAGCCTCGCGTCCCCCGCGCGCTGAATGATGACACGACTAGGCTGCGGGCGCTTGCAGCGCCCTCCCGCGGTGGCAATGGACAACAACTCACGCCTCTGGCTGGCCGCCGGCAGCCTCGGCGACGTCAGCGTCCTCCTCAACGGCTTCGGTCTTAGACACGAACGCCTCGAACGCAAATGCCTGGAAGTTCTTGACGCCCTCCTTCAGAACTGCCTCCACTGCGGCCGTCCCGCGCGTGGCCGCCCAGTGGTCCAGCAGCCAGCGGCACGCGTCCGCCGCCCAAGCGGGAGGGTTTCTCATCTCGGCATCGACGTTGTAAATCTCTTTCGCTCGCCCTTCTGTGGCGAGACAGGCTGGACTGTCTCGCAACAGCGTGAAAAGCTGCGACACCTCGCCCAAGCAAGCCGGCCAGTCCTTGGCAACCGTGTCTAAGTACGGAAGGATTCGGCGGACCGAGGCACGGCCGTCCCCATCTCATTCTTCAACTTGCTCTGCCTGTCCATGAAGATCTGCATCGATATTGGCGCGTCATCGCCCGCCATGGTTTTGATCCTGATGGAGTGCATCCAAGGTGGAAAAGGGGGCTCGCTCCCATTGATTGGCGTGAACGCCGTGTCGTCGAGCTCCTGGAAGCCGGCCACAAGACCCACGGAACGGAGGAGCTCCGCGACTCGCATCATTCCAGGGCGATTCGCCCACTTGTGTTGTTTGAATAGCTCTTTCCCCAAGCCTGACCGCCCGTAGTTCTTGACTGCGTCGATGGCCTTGCCGATCGGAATGTCACCCCGACTGTCGACTTTGCCCATGACCACCATGCACGCCACTTCCTCAGCGTACATGAAAAAAGGCACGGTCGTCCACGGGCCCCTCCGCAGGCACGGGCGCGTCGATCAAAGGCGGAACCTCGTTGTAGGACTGCGCTGGGGCACGTCGGCGGCCAGCGTCACAAGACACCTCAGAAAATCCAAAACAGCGGGGTGGGAAAAGAAAAAAACAATACCGATCTGCAGCGGTACTCCTGTAAACGAGCTCGCGCGCGCACTGTCCCATCCTCCGCCGCGAAGACGGCTCCGCACGGGCGCGCGCGCAAACTCACGCACGCGCGCGCGCGCGCTCGCGCACGCACATTCACGCGCGCATGCACTCACGCACGCACGCGCGTCATTCTAGCGCACGCGGCCCGATGAAGACCCACTGGGGCGGCGCGGCATCTTCGGCCGAAGCGCCCGCGCAGAAGCGCGCGCAAGCACGCGCGCGCCAAAACACAGTAGATCGCAACCATGACGCATCCGAGCAGAGCTAAGCAATAGACTGCGGCTACATCAACAGCTTCGCGGGCCCAATCAATGACGGCCTTGATGACGAATTGCCACGGGATTTTGCCCCCGTACTGGAGTTTCGGCAGACCCTCTGGCAGCAGCACGTTCATGTCATTCACCGTTTCCACGAACAATTTGAACACGCGGCACTGGAAGATGCCGAGCGAGTCCGTGAAATGATCATGCATCCGCGGGTCACGGCGCCCGGCGCACGCGTTGCAGGCCTTGCAGATTTCCCCCCAGAAGCTGAGCATGAGCTGCCGGCCGAAATCGTCCAAATCGAAATCGCTGGGTGGAAGCCTCTGCCCCTCCGCCACGCGAATGGTGCCGTCGGACAAGGAGACGTTCCTGAAAAAGTTGTCGAGTTGATGTCCTAGCCCTTCTGCCTCTGAGGCCAAGCAAAGCTGACGCGTAGCGGGGCGAACGGAACGCTGCGTCCTCCTTCCTCCCCGTCCTTTTCCTCCCTCCTCCTCCTTCCCTGTGCCTGTCCCTCCTTTTTCCCGAATCAGGGCTTGCCCCTGTATGCGGCCCTACCGGGTTCATCTGGTTAAGTGAGGTGGGCCACCGCTTTCCGTGTCCCGCCCGGGTGCCCAAGTGCCCGGGCGCCCTGCGGGTCGCCGATTCCGGTGGCCCGCCCGGGTGCCCAGGTGCCCGGGCGCCTTGCGGGTCGCCGATTGTGGTGGCCCGCCCGGGTGCCGGGGCGCCCTACAGACCCAGAGTCCTATAGCCCTTTAGCCCACTAGCTCTATAGCCCCATAGCCGTATAGCCCAATAGCACGATAGCCCTATAGTACTATATCCCTATAGCCCGATAACCTTTTAGCCCCACAGCCTTATAGCCTTGTGGCACTATTATGCCCTATTGCCCTACAGCCCTATAGCCCTATAGGCCCACAGCCCTGTAGCCCCATAGCCCAATAGCCCAACAACCCAATATCCCAATAGCCCCAGAACCCTATAGCCCTATAACCCTATGGCCTCATAGCCCCATAGCCCTATAGCCCTACAGTCCTGCAGCCCTGTAGCCCTATAGCGCTATAGCCTATAGCCCTATAGCCCTACAGCCCTATAGCCCTATAGCCCCATAGCCCCATAACTCCACAGTCCCATGGCCCTATAGCCCCACAGCCCCATAGCTTCATAGACCTAATAGACCGAATCAACTGAATAGACCGAGTAGACCTAGTAGACCTAATAGACCTAATTGACCTTATGGTCCGATCAATGTAAGAGGCCCTATAGACCTGATTGGGTTTTTTGTCAGTAGAATCATGCGTCCTCCTCCCCCTCCTCCTCCTCCTCCTCCTCCTCCACCTCCTCCTCCTCCTCCTCGTTTTCCTCCTCCTTTTCCTCCTCCTCCTCCTCCTCCTCCTCCTCCTCCCTCTCCTCCCTACCCATCCCCCTCGCCCCCCCTCCTCCCCCTCGTCTTCCTTTTTCTGCCTATGCTACCAGACCTTGCAGTCGGCGCCGAAGCGGGACTGGATGTTGTCGGTGTTCGTGGTGAGCGAGTCGTTGTTCAGGCAGATGCGCCATCTTTTCGTGGGATTCCGCCCGGACAGCTGCCCAAATACGGTTGGGATCTGACTCGGCTGGATCATCACGAGCCCGCCGATGTTGGCGCCCGCCATCGACCTTTTGCAACCGGCCGCGATCTTCGTCGCGGTGCCGCCGGAGAACAGAATAAATTCTTCGAAGCTCAATGTGCCTGCCTTGGCGGGCTGACCTGGGAAGGCCATTGTCAGCGATCCTTCCTCGGACGCGTAGAAAACGCGAGGGCCTAGGCCGTGCTCCAACGATACCGCCTGCTCGTTCGCATGGTCAATGAGGCCCTCGAAGGTGACGCGCGCGTTCAGGAACAACCACGCGAACGTGGTATCTGGGGCGATGGCCTTGGACGGGGCAACCTCCACGGGCTCGTCGTCATCGTCATCAGCCGGCTCAGGCTGAGCAGCCTGCCTGCCGCCTTTGCCCCCTTTTTTGGCGCCTTTGCCTCCTTTTGCCGCTGCTGCTTTGCCTCGGGGCCCGTGGGGCTGCAAGCCTCCGGACCGCGGCACCCACTTGTACTGCATGCCCTTCTCGCACAGCTTGTTCTTTAAGCTGCTGGTCAGGAGCGTCTGCGCGCGATCGTGCAACTTGGACTTCCTGGTGTTGGAGCCGCCGATGGGCATGGGCCGCTCGTACACAGTCTTCTCGCCGACCTTGCACGGGCTAGGGATGAGGAACATGCTCACCGCTGTGTACGGAGCCCGGGCACACAGAGGATCCACCGACAGCGAGCTCCCGAGGTGGATGTTCCTGGTCGCCGCCACGGCACCACACATGGCCCGCACGCTGTACCTCGAGTGGTGCTGAATGGCGTCGTCGAAGGAGAAACATTTATCGTTTCCATTCACCGTCAGAAGCTTCTCAGTCAGGTCATACACGTGCTTCTTCATATCCGCGAGATTGGACCCCAAGACCTCGTACGCCGCTGGCATGTCCAAGATCACGTCCAATGCCTTGGACCGCTCTGCGCACTCCTTCGACGCGTCGAACAAGTCCGCCCACCTCTGCACGTCGATTATGTCCTTCACGGAACCACTGATGAGCTTAATCGCTGAAGGCAATGGATCGTCCGCGGGCTTTGCACCCGCCTGCACAGCCGAAGCAAGCTGCTGCTCCAACGCCAGAGATGCATCAGACTCCACATGGCGGCGGCGTTTCAATTCCGGCTCGCCCATGGTTCTGGCTGGGCGGCAGTACACTGCCGAACGCCTTCAAACTTCAGCCAGAGAGGCTTCGCCTTATCCCGGGCACCTACTCCAGGAAACTGGGCCTGGCTGTCGGTCTGGCGGCTCTGTTGTCGCCGTCGCCACCCGTCGCCGCCGTCCGTCGCCGCTCCATCCGGGCAGGGCTGTAGGTCGCGGCGCTTGTTGTCTGAGGCTGAGGCTGAGGCAAGCTGAAGGCAGACTGAGGCTGAGGCTGAAGGCTGAAGCAGGCTGAGGCTGAGGCTGAGGCAGGCTGAGGCTGAGGCTGAGGCAGGCTGATGCTGAGGCAGGCTGAGGCTGAGGCTGAGGCTCATGCAGGCTGAGGCTGAGGCGATGCTGAAGGCAGAATGATCACTGGGCTGAAGCAGGCTGAGGCTGAGGCTGAGGCAGGCTGAGGCTGAGGCTGAGGCAGGCTGATGCCTGAGGCTGGCTGAGGGATGGAGGCCGAGGCGATGCAGGCTGAGGCTGAAGGCAGACTGAAGCTGAGGACGAGGCTGTAGGCAGACTGAGGCTGAGGCTGAAGCAGCTGAGGCTGAGGCTGAGGCAGGCTGAGGCTGAGGCTGAGGCAGGCTGATGCTGAGGCAGGCTGAGGCTGAGGCTGAGGCTGATGCAGGCTGAGGCTGAGGCAGGCTGAGGCTGAGGCCGAGGCTGAAGGCAGATTGAGGCTGAGGCTGAAGCAGGCTGAGGCTGGGGCTGAGGCAGGCTGAGGCTGAGGCAGGCTGAGGCTGAGGCTGAGGCAGGCTGATGCTGAGGCAGGCTGAGGCTGAGGCTGATGCAGGCTGAGGCTGAGGCAGGCTGAGGCTGAGGCCGAGGCTGAAGGCAGACTGAGGCTGAGGCTGAAGCGGGCTGAGGCTGAGGCTGAGGCAGGCTGAGGCAGGCTGAGGCTGAGGCTGAGGCAGGCTGATGCTGAGGCAGGCTGAGGCTGAGGCTGAGGCTGATGCAGGCTGAGGCTGAGGCAGGCTGAGGCTGAGGCCGAGGCTGAAGGCAGACTGAGGCTGAGGATGAAGCAGGCTGAGGCTGAGGCTGAGGCAGGCTGAGGCTGAGGCTGAGGCAGGCTGATGCTGAGGCAGGCTGAGGCTGAGGCTGAGGCTGATGCAGGCTGAGGCTGAGGCATGCTGAGGCTGAGGCCGAGGCTGAAGGCAGACTGAGGCTGAGGCTGAAGCAGGCTGAGGCTGAGGCTGAGGCAGGCTGAGGCTGAGGCAGGCTGAGGCTGAGGCTGAGGCAGGCTGAGGCTGAGGCTGATGCAGGCTGAGGCTGAGGCAGGCTGAGGCTTAGGCTGAGGCTGATGCAGGCTGAGGCTGCGGCAGGCTGAGGCTGAGGCGGAGGCTGAAGGCAGACTGAGGCTGAGGCTGAAGCAGGCTGAGGCTGAGGCTGAGGCAGGCTGAGGCTGAGGCTGAGGCAGGCTGATGCTGAGGCAGGCTGAGGCTGAGGCTGAGGCTGATGCAGGCTGAGGCTGAGCCAGGCTGAGGCTGAGGCCGAGGCTGAAGGCAGACTGATGCTGAGGCTGAAGCAGGCTGAGGCTGAGGCTGAGGCAGGCTGAGGCTGAGGCAGGCTGAGGCTGTGACTGCGACTGCCGTTGCCACTGCGACTGCCATCGCGAATGCGACTACGACTGCGAGAACAGCAGAATTCTACAACAGGATTCTCATCTGAATCTTAAGGGGAATGCTTCCAGATATGCTCCTACACATCGCTGGCAGGTTGCCTTGCCGGGATAGTGAATTTTTGTTGCGGCCCCCGGGGGGGGGGCGAAAATGCGACGACCAACGCATCGCCACGGCGTGCCGTACTACGAGAAGGCACGAGCAGCAGCATGTGCGCACACCTCTTGATCCTCATCCCCCTGATCGTGCACCTCCTCCCTGCCCGGGGCCCATCGTCCCTTCTGCCGCGCCGGGCCTCTGGGCCAATGCGGATGGATGGCCTGCTTGCCACGGGCCCTGCTGGCCGCAGACACCAGGGATTGTAGCGGGCAAGCGCCCCAGCGTGACTACATTCGCGCTCTGCTGTCTCGCCGCTTGTGCCGCGCCTCTCGTGGCTCGTGCGCGCGCGGGCGTGCAGATGAGCTCCGCGTGGTAATTCCCTTGTGGGGCCTCCGCGCGGACACTTGGTCATGCTGAGTTGTATAGGGATGTCGTCTGTGTCCCAGCCCTACTCCACTCTTCTTGGTTGTGTGATTCCTTCCCTCCTCCTCTCCCCCAGTGCCCCGGTAGAGCACAGCGCGCGCTAGCAGAAGCGCCGCCTACAGTTGACCGGCCCTTCGGCTTCATCAGCCTCGCAATCAAAAACAATATTTCTCCTCCTCATCCTCCGCCCTCGTCGTCCTGGACTTCCTCGTCGTCCTCCTCCTCCTCCTCCTCCTCCTCCTCCTCCTCCTCCTCCTCCTCCACATCCCCCCTCTTCCCCCACATGCCCCGCAGCGCCTCGAATCCCCATGTGGCACAGATGCTCACCGAGCAATTAAATTAGCGCGCCTGCAAGCTGGCAAGCAACGCGCGATTCTCCAACGGGCGATTGCGGGACCGCAGGTCCACCCCGCAGTCTTTGATTGGCGTGACGATGCTCGCGGAGAAAAAGAAAGGATGAGGAGGACGGGTTGGAGTAGGAGGAAGATTCGAGTTGGAGTTGGGGGAGGGGCTGCCCTGTGTGCTGAGCCCGTCTCCCAGGGGGGGCACGTCGAACAAAGGTTCCGTCTACGGACACCCGGCCTTCGACGCGGAGACAAGACACGAGAACGACCACGACGACGGGCACGACGACGACGAGCGCGACGACGACGACCACCGCGACGACCACGACGACGACGAGCAGCGGCAGGCAAGTCAAACGAGGGTTCCGTCTACAGACAACCAGCCCTGTGCGCGGAACCCCGTCTCCCAAGAAAGACACGTCAAGCCAGGGTTCCTTCTATAGACACCCAACCTTGGACGCGGAGTCAAGCCACGAGCGCGACGACAACCGCGACGACGACGACCGCAACGACGACGAGCAGAGGCAGGCAGGTCAAACCAGGGTTCCGTCTACAAACACCCAGCCTTGCGCTCTGAGCCACGTCCACCAAAGGACACGCGTCAAGCCCGGGCTCCGTCTACTGACGCCCAGCCTTAGACGCGGAGCCACGCCACGAGCACGACGGCGACGACCGCGACCAAGACGAGCAGAGGGAGGCCAGTCAAACCCGGGCTCCGTCTGCAAAGGCCCACCCCTGCGTTCTGAACCCCGTCTCCCAAGGGACACGCGTCGAGCCTGAGCTCCGTCTACAGACGCCCAGCCTTGGACGCGGGGCCAAGCCACGAGCACGACGAGCACGACGACAACCGCGACGACGACGACGTCGACGACGACCACGACGACGAGCATAGGGAGGCCAGTCAAATCAGGGTTCCGTCTACAGACACCCAGCCCTGTGCGCTGAGCCCCGTTTCCCGGGGAGACACATCATGCCAGGGTTCCGTCTACAGACGCCAAGCCTTCGACGCGGGGTCAAACCGCAGGAGCGACGAAAACGACGGCGGGCACGACGATGACGGGCGCGACGACGACGACGACCACGACGGCGACTGCGACGAACAGAGGGAGGCCAGTCAAGGCGAGGTTCCGTCTACAGACACCCAGCCCTGTGCGCTAAGCCCCCTCTCCCATAGGGACACGCGTCAAGCCTGAGCTCCGTCTACAGACGCCCGGCCCTGGACGTGGGGCCAAGCCACGAGCACGACGGCGACGAGCACGACGACGACCGCGACGACGACGACGACGACGACGACGACGACGACGACGACGAACATAGGGAGGCCTGTCAAGCCAGGGTTCCGTCTACAGACACCCAGCCCTATGCGCTGAGCCCCGCCTCCCCGGGGAGACACGTCAGGCCAGGGTTCCGTCTGCAGACGCCAAGCCTTCGATGCGGGGTCAGACCGCAGGAGCGACGAAAACGACGACGGGCACTACGATGACGAGCGCGACGACGGCGACCACGATCGCGACGAACAGAAGGAGGCCAGTCAAGGCAAGGTTCCGTCTACAGACACCCAGCCCTGTGCGCTAAGCCCCCATCGGAGACGCGTCAAGCCAGGGCGCCGTCTACAGACGCCCAGCCTTGGACGCGGAGTCAAGCCACGAGCACGACGGCGACGAGCACGACGACGACGACCACAACGACGACCGCGACGACGACGAGCAGAGGGGAGGGGGGCCAGTCAAACCAGGGTTCCGTCTACAAACACCCAGCTCTGCGCGCCCAGCCCGTCTCCCAAGGGAGACACGTCAAGCGATGGTTCCGTCCAATGACGATCAGCATTGGACGCGGGGCCAAG
>CAUYUJ010014783.1:0-10111 GCA_963575745.1 Prorocentrum cordatum
TAGTAGTAGTAGTAGTAGTAGTAGTAGTAGTAGTAGTAGTAGTAGTAGTCGTCGTCGTAGTCGTCGTCGTCGTCGTCGTCGTCGTCGTCGTCGTCGTCGTCGTCGTCGTCGTCGTCGTCGTAGTAGTCGTAGTCGTAGTCGTAGTCGTAGTCGTAGTCGTAGTAGTGGTAGTAGTGGTAGGGGTGGTAGTAGTAGTAGTAGTAGTAGTAGTAGTAGTATGAGGAGGAGGAGGAGGAGCAGGAGGAGGAGGAGGAGGAGCGAATGGAGGAGATGAGGAGGCGCAGGAAGAGGAAGAGGCGGAGGAGGAGGCGGAGGAGGCGGAGGAGGAGGAGGAGGAGGAGGAGGAGGAGGAGGAGGAAGAGTGGTGGTGCGGCGCGGGGAGCGCGGCGGCGGAGCGGCGCCCGCGGTGCTCCCGGCGGGCGACGGTGCTGCGCGTCCACCGCCAGGCGCTTGGGCGCGCTGGAGGGGCGGTGAGCGGCTGGGCCGGCCGCGCGTCGGGTGGGCAGCGGCAGCAGCAGGGGGCATCTTCAGCAAGGGCTCGAAGTTGTCTGCGCTTCGCGGTTTGGGTTCGATTCCTCCTCATCATCCTCTTCTCCCCTGTGGGGCGGCGCGAGAGCGCGAAGTCATTTGCGATTTGCACCTCGCGCAGCGCGAAGCGCGAAGTTAGGCGCCTTTTTTTCAGGGGCAGCGTTGAGAGGGGGTGCCTGGGCTTCCCAGATGGGGTCCGACTAGATGGGAGAAGGTAAAGCTAGCCCTGCTGCTACCCTTAGTCCGCTTTCCCTTTCTCGTCCTCCTTGGAGGCCCTCGTTGTCACCGCTGGATTCGCCTAGAAATTCTGGTTGATTTCTCCAGTAGATGGGGTCGGAGGATCGCGCCGCACTGCCGATGCATCGGCAATGCATCTCGATGTGGAGCCCGATGTTCTCCGCGCGGACGTCGCCGCTGCGTCGCCGACGCCGCCCATGCATCGCCGATGCATCGCCAATGCATCAGCGATGCGGCGAAATCCTCCGACTCCATCTGGGCGGTCTTAGAGGGGGTACAGTGATCGGCTTGAATAAGGAACACTTACTGTTCAAAAGGGGCTCGGTCGTTTCTTAGGTTCATGCGTTGTTGCGAAGGCCTTACGGCCAGTGCCGCCGACCCTGAAGGGGGACGACGGCGACGACGGTGGCGGCGGCGACGATGACGATGCTGACGTGGGCCAGAGTCCTCAGGGATGCTTCGTGGGGTCTCTTCAGAAGGCTCTCAGGGGCCTCTGGGGAGGAGTTCTGGAGCCTCTTGGGAGCTTCTTAGGGGCCTATGGGGGCCTCCTCCTGGGAGCTTCTGAGGCCGAGGGTTCGAAATGTCCGGTCGAGTTTCCAGTCTGGGCTCTCTCTTGGAGCCGTCTTGGGGACCTCGTGGGCTATCTTGGAGACGTCTTGGGCGATAGTGGGGCGTTCTTGGGGGCCTCTTGGCCTGTCTTGGTGCGTCGGGGAGCTGACAAGGCGAGAATGCCCAAATCTTTCAAAATCTAAGGGGAACCTATGATTTTTGCTTCTTGGGGCCCTCTTGGGAATGCCCTTGGATTGGGAACTTCCGAGGCTGTCTGGAGGCTATCGCGACTTGGACCGATACTTCGGCGATTCGGGGTCCTCGAGGATATTCTTGGGGGCCTCTCGGGGCATTTTTGCTACGTCTTGGCTCCCGAAGCGCCCGGAGGGGAGTCGCATCTGACCCGGGACCCCCCCTGGGACCCCCCCCAGGACCCCCCCCCGGGACCCCCCCCTGGGACCTCTCCCGGGACCCCCCCTGGACCCCCCCCCGGCGGGGAAGGATCAAAGAGAAGAGGGGCTCTCTTTCGAATCAACTACAGCGCTGCTAAATTTCGCTGCGGCTGGCGCGCTCGAGGAGGAGGGCCTGGTGAAAGTGGAGGCAGCGGCGCCAGGCTCAGGGAAAAGGAGGGGACCGGCGACGGCGACAGCGACGACAACGGCAACAACGACCACGACGACGACGACGAGGACGAGTCAAACGGAACAGCCTCTTCCACACGACGGCAGGGTCGACGGATTTATCATTCATATTGCGTTATATATTATTGTAGTGGCCTTCGGCCAGTGCCGCCGATCCGGGTCGCTTGGGATGCCCCCCAGACTGGGCGGCGACATTTGGACGACAGACGCGCGCGCACAGGCTCGCAGACATTACGCGCACACACGCACACACGCACACACACGCACACACACATTCACACACATTCACACAAACATATTCACACACACATTCACACACACATTCACACACACACACACTTCCACACACACACACACACTACACACACTACACACAGACACACACACCCCACACTCGCACACGCGCGCCACCTTCGCAGGCACATACACACGCACACGCCGGCAACACATACACACACCACGCCCACCGCACAAACACACAAGAACACACGCAGCACAACACAACACAACACACAACACACACAACACACAACACACAACACACACTACACAGCACAACACACAGCACACAACACTCAACGCACAACGCACAATACACAACACACAACGCACAACGCACAACGCACAACACACAGCATACAACACACAACACCCAACATACAACACACACCACACAACACACAACACACAACACACAACACACAACACACAACACAAAACACACAACACACACAACACACAACACACAACACGCAACACGCAACACTCAACACACACACACAACACAGACACGCATTTCATCGCCACCTTCGTCTTCCCCCCATTTGTTCCCCGTTTTCCGCTCGTGTCCCGTCCTCCTTTTGTCTCCCTCTTTCCCTCGATTCTCTTCTCGCGTACACGGACAAACATTACCCCGCGCACACGAGCACCCCCCCTTCCCCTCCTTCCCCAGCAGAGCCACCCCAGCAACCCCCCCAGAGGCTGAAGTTCAGCCTCGAGGCTGTAGCTGAGGCTCCTTCCAACTCGCACGCCACGGAAACCCCCCTTCCCCTGCCCCACGCCATCGGAACCCACGCCACCAGAACCCCCCCCCTCTTCCCCCAATTCCCCTAGTCCACAGGCGGGACGGGGGACCGGGCCCACCCCCCCACGCCACCAGAACCCACGCCGCCGCACCCCCCCCCTCCCTTCACCCTGGCAGAGCCACCCCGGCCACCGGAGCCCCCCGCCCCTCTTCCCCCAATTCCTCCTGTCCACGGGCGGGACGGTGGACCGGCCCCCCCTTCCACGCCACCGGAATCCACGCCACAGACCCCCCCCCGTCCCCTCCCCCTACAGAGCCGCCCTGGTCACCCCCTCCCCCTCACACTCACACGCCGGGTCGGCGGATTTACCGTTCCTTATGCGTTACTCCCTGGAAAATGGGATTATCCCGGCAAAGCAACCTAACAGCGATGTGTAGGAGCATATTTGGAAGCATTCCCCTTAAGATTCAGGTGAGAATCCAGTTGTAGAATTCTGCTGTTCTCGCAGTCGTAGTCGCATTCGCGATGACAGTCGCAGCGGCAACGGCAGTCGCAGTCACAGCCTCAGCCTCAGCCTGCCTCAGCCTCAGCCTCAGCCTGCCTCAGCCTCAGCCTGCCTCAGCCTCAGCCTCACCCTGCTTCAGCCTCAGCCTCAGCCTCAGTCTGCCTTCAGCCTCGACCTCAGCCTCAGCCTGCCTCAGCCTCAGCCTGCATCAGCCTCAGCCTCAGCCTCAGCCTGCCTCAGCATCAGCCTGCCTCAGCCTCAGCCTCAGCCTGCCTCAGCCTCAGCCTCAGCCTCAGCCTGCTTCAGCCTCAGCCTCAGTCTGCCTTCAGCCTCGGCCTCAGCCTCAGCCTGCCTCAGCCTCAGCCTGCCTCAGCCTCAGCCTCAGCCTGCCTCAGCCTCAGCCTGCCTCAGCCTCAGCCTCAGCCTGCAGCCTCAGCCTCAGTCTGCCTTCAGCCTCGGCCTCAGCCTCAGCCTGCCTCAGCCTCAGCCTGCATCAGCCTCAGCCTCAGCCTCAGCCTGCCTCAGCATCAGCCTGCCTCAGCCTCAGCCTCAGCCTGCCTCAGCCTCAGCCCCAGCCTGCTTCAGCCTCAGCCTCAGTCTGCCTTCAGCCTCGGCCTCAGCCTCAGCCTGCCTCAGCCTCAGCCTGCATCAGCCTCAGCCTCAGCCTCAGCCTGCCTCAGCCTCAGCCTCAGCCTGCCTCAGCCTCAGCCTCAGCCTGCTTCAGCCTTCAGCCTCGGCCTCCGCCTCCGCCTGCCTCAGCCTCACCCTGCATGAGCCTCAGCCTCAGCCTCAGCCTGCCTCAGCATCAGCCTGCCTCAGCCTCAGCCTCAGCCTGCCTCAGGCCTCAGCCTCAGCCTGCTCAGGCCTCAGCCTCGTCTGTTACTTCAGCCTCGGCTCAGCCTCAGGCTGCCTCAGCCTCAGCCTGCATCACCCTTAGCTCCGCCTCAGCCTGCCTCAGCATCAGCTGCCTCAGCCCAACATCAGCTTGCCTCTGCCATTCAGCCAGGCCTGCTTCAGCCTCAGCCTCAATCTGCATTCAGCCTCGGCTTCAGTCTCAGCCTGCCTCAGCCTCAGCCTGCATCAGCCTCAGCCTCAGCCTCAGCCTGCCTCAGCCTCAGCCTGCATCAGCCTCAGCCTGCTTCAGCCTCAGCCTCAGCCTCAGCCTGCATCAGCCTCAGCCTGAGTCTGCCTTCAGCTTCGGCCTCAGCCTCAGGGGGGGGGGGGGGACTGCCCTCAAGCCTCAGCCTCAGCCTCAGCCTGCCTCAGCCTCAGCCTGCCTCACATCAGCCTTAGCCTCAGCCTGCCTCAGCATTCAAAAGGTAGCCCGGGAATGGAGTTCTAGGGGAACTCGAAGAACACCGAAGTGGCCTACAGTTGGCTCCGGGCATTCAAAATGTAGCCCAGGAATGGAGTTCTGGGAACTCGAAGACCACGAAGTGGCCTACAGTTGGCTCCGGGCATTCAAAATCATGCCCAGGAATGGAGTTCTGGGAACTCGAAGAACACGAAGTGGCCTACAGTTGGCTAAAAAAGGAGTCCCCGGATCCCGTCCGGATCCCTCCCAGATCCCGCCCAGACACCCTTGGGGAGTCATGATGCTCTCTTTTGACCATACTAGAAACCTATCAGTCTTCGCTGTTAGGTAATTTCGTTTCTTATTTATCGTTTCTTAGGTCAGGCCGATGACTGCACAGTGAATCATGGAAGGATTCGCTCGTCTTGGATTTAATGTGCCTCGGCGAGCGGCGCCCAGCAGCGCCGTCCAGCAGCGCCCACGGGCGCCCAACCGCGCCCGGCAGCCCCGAGCAGCGCTCGAACAGCGTCCGATAGCCTCCAATCGCGCCCAGCAGCGCCACGTGAGGGAGATGCATCATGTCCGCTTTTGCGCGCGAATGGCTGGGCGCGCTGTTGAGCGCCATGCGGAAGACCCAAAGCTTTTGTGAGTTTTCCTCGAATATGAGCTCGGTGGGGAGAGAGCATTCGGGTCGGGCGAAGGGAAGGGGTGGGTAAGGCAGGGGGGGGAGATAGGCTCAGGGGGGATATTCTTCGGGGCTGATGCGCTGAGGGGAGGGGGTAGGCTCATAGGAGAATGCGTTCGGGTCGGGCGAAGGGGGGGTTCAAGGAACAGAGGGGGGGATAGGCTCGGGGTGGGATGTGTTGAGGGGGGGGGGGGCAGGTTCAGAGGGGGAGTGCGTTGGGGTCGGGCGAAAGTGGGGGGGAAAGGAAAAAGGGAGGGGGGATAGGTTCAGAGGGGATCTGCTCGGGGGAGAATGTGTTGACGGGGGTGGGGGGATATGCACAGGGTGGGGTGCTTTCGGGTCGAGCGAAGGTGGGTGGGGGGGGAAATGGTGGGGATAGGTTCAGAAGGGGGTTGCGTTGATGGGGGGCGGTATATCGGCTCAGGGGGGAGTGCGTTCGAGTCGGGCGCGGGTGGTGTTTAGAGGGGCGGGGGGAGAGTGGGGGGATAGGGGGGGGGTCGGCGAAAGGGGGGATGTGTTCGGGGGATCGACACAGGAGGAATTGCGTTCGGGCCAGGCGGAAAGGGGGGGTGATAGGGCAAGGGGGGTGGGCGCAGGCTCAGAAAAGGACCCTCTCAGGAGGGGAATACGTTGAAGGGGGTATCAAGGGAGGAACAACCACCCAGACCTGATAATTGGCGTTTACTAGGCGGCCCTGGGCGTTTACTCAACAGCCCTGCCCTGTTCGACTCCTTCTGTGGGTGCGAAAAGGGGGACAGGTAGGCTCAGGGGGGGATGTGTTGAGGGGGGGGGGGCAGGCTCAGGGGGGAACGCGTTCTGGTCGGGCGAAAGGGGGGGGGATCCGGAAAAGGGGGGGCCATGCTTAGGGGGGACGGGCTCAGAGGGGGATGTGGTGAAGGGAGGGTGATAGGGAAAAGGGTGGGATAGGCGTAGGGGGGGTAGGCTCAGAGGGGGGGAGTGCGTTGATTGGGACGAATATGGCTCAGGGGGGAGGCGTTCCGGCCAGGCGAACAACGGGGCGGGGCAGCGAGGGGGATCGCCTCAAGGGGGAATGGTGATATGGGCTGAGGGGGGATAGGTCTCCTCTCCCCTCCTCCTCCTCCTCCTCCTCCTCCTCCTCCGCCTCCTCCGCCTCCTCCTCCTCCTTCTCCTCCTCCTCCTCCGCTTCTCTTTCGTTCTGCCTTTGGGCCTGTCGGCAACTCCTCCGCCTCGTCCCCCTCCTGCCCCGCGTCCTTGCCCTTGTCGTCTTCTTGTTCCGTTGTTCCTCTTCCTCGTCGTCGTGGTCGTGGTCGTGGTCGTCGTCGTCGTCGTCGTCGTCGTCGTCGTCGTCGTCGTCGTCGTCGTCGTCGTCGTTGTCATCGTCGTCGTCGTCGTCCCTCTCCTCCTCCTGCTTCTCCTCCTCCTCCTCCTCCTCCTCCTCCTCCTCCTCCTCCTCCTCCTCCTCCTCCCCCTCCACCTCCTCCCCTCCTTCCCGCGTGAGGAGGGACTGTTTTTTTTGGGGGGGGAGGATCGGCTCAGATGGGCTCAGGGGGGACTGCGTTCGGGTCCAGCGAAGCGGGGGGGGGGGAGGGTAACGCGGGGAGGGATAGATTCGTGGGGAAGGAGCTCGGGAGGGAGTGCGTTGAAGGGGGACAGGCTCGGGGGGAAATGCGCTCGGGTGCTCGGGTCGGGCGACGAGGGGGGTCAGGGGAGGGGGGTATAGGCTCTAGGGCGGGGGGCACGAGATCTGGTGCTTTTGCTGCGGATTCGTTGGCGCCCGTGCTTGGGTGCCTTCCTCGATCTTCGATGCACTGGCGCATCCACTGCGGGCAGGCGCCAGGAAAACCAGCTGCTCGGACTGATTCGCGGACTCCCCTTTTTCTCGTCCCCTTTTTCGTCCCACCCGAAAGGAGGGGAGGAGGAGGAGGAGGAGGAGGAGGAAGAGGAGGAGGAGGAGGAGGAGGAGGAGGAGGAGGAGGAGGAGGAGGAGGAGGAGGATGAGGTGAGGAGGGGGAAGGAGATGAAAAGTAGAGGAGGAGGTTGAGGAGGAGTGGAGGAGGAGGAGGAGGAGGAGGAGGAGGAGGAAGGCGAGGGTGGCTTCTGCTGATGTGAAACTAGGTCGATAATTTGAGGATCGAAGTTGTCGGACGTTCTGGCGCTTGCTGTGTCTTCTGAGGTTCCCGGGGTCGTCCCGAGTGGCCGCCAGAGGTCCGAGTTGTGGCCTGAAAACCACACTCGGCGGCAGGCCAGGGGGGGAAGGCAGATGGGGTGGGCCTTATCACAAGGCGCAGAAGGCCTTCGGCCTTTGATATCGTTTCTGCGCCTTCTCCAGAGTCAACAGAGGGATCCTCAGGAGGCCGTGAGGGCTTCCGAGAAGCCCCGCTGCTTCCCGAGAGACCTCTGGGGACCTCTGGAGGCCTCTCTGGACCCCTCGCTCCGGGTCGCAGGCCTTGCTCCTCCCTCCCTTCCGGCTCCCGCCCGCTGCCCTCCCGCCTCCTCGCTCTCCCGCTCCTGCCTGTCCTTCTCCCTCCCCTCCCTCCCCTCCCTCCTTCTCCAAGGCCTTTGGCTAGTTTCGGGGGGTGGGGGGCCCTGTCGGCTGGCACCGCCCGAGCTGGGGCACAGCCTCGGGCGGGGACAACAAGCTCTCACCTGATGGACCCTCCACCCCGATTTTCCTTTCTCCCCCCCTGACCTTTCCCTGGATGGGCGGTGAGTCCTCCCTCCCTCTCTCCACCCCCCCTGCTGCCTCCCTTCTCCCACAAGGCAGCACAGCCTGGCCCTGCCTCCTCGTCTTCCTCGCGCGCGGGTCTGATCTCGACACCTGGGACGTCGACTCCCTGGCGGACAGGAGCCGTCAACGCGAGGAGGCCGCTCGTGCAGGATCGCCCCACGGCCACATGTTTTTTGCGTTCTGCCCTGGGCCCTGCGAGGAAAAGCCCTCCTCCTCCTCCTCCCCCTCCTCCTCCTCCTCCTCCTCCTCCTCCGCCAGCAGGTCATCAGTTCATAAGGCATCCTACAATCCTTTTCCCTGGAACCCGCACGCGCACGGCCTCGCAGTCGTTCGTGCAGTCTTCCGCAGCAGCAAATCCTCCTCCTCCTCGTTGTCCTCCTCCTCCCCCTTCCTCCCCCTCTCTCCTCTCTCCTCCCCCCTCCCTCCTCCCTCCTCCCTCCTCCCTCCTCCCTCCCTCCCTCCCTCCCTCCCTCCCTCCCTCCTCCCCTCCATAGCACGGGCGGCGGGCCCCCCCCCTGCGCCCGTCGCGGCGGGGTCGCTCTCCCCGGGCCGCGGCCCCCCAACGCCCCCGCGCTGCGCGGCGGGACGCCCCCGACGATCGTTTAGCGCCCGCGGCTTCCGAGCGAAGCTTCACCGAGGAAAAAAAGATCAGGGGGCGAAAGGGTACACGTCGGCCGTTGGAGAGTAGTGTTCTGTTAGTCGAAGAAAGAGAGAACGCCGTAAACATGAGCTTTTGGGCGCTCCCGCGCGGATTTCTTGGATCCGCGTTGGGCCCCCCCCCCGGCGGTGCCTCCGGCGCCGCCCCTGGCGCGCTCCGCGCGCCAGGGAGGGAGGTTCAGAGCGGATGCAAGAATCCCGCGAGGAGCGCCAACATTTTATGCCTATGCAGTTTTTTGTTTGTCATTTTGGACCCCAAAATCACAGTCTCTTTTCAAGCGCCTTCCCACTTCCAGAGTCGACTGGTTGTCCCGTGTCCTTCCTCTGCAGGGGGCGGGCGGAAACCCAATCCTTTTCCAGCGCCTTCTACTTCATGTTTCTACCCACTTCTTCCGACCGAAGGGTACTCCAGATACCGTAGTACGAGAGAGGGGGTCACGACCCTTCCAGACGAGCAGTTTGAGACCCTTCCAGACCAGCCACGAAAGGGCGGCCTTTTGCCCAGACCCCCCTGGAACCCTCCAAGATAGCTGCAAGCAGACCCTCCCAAATCAGACCACCCCCCTCTTAATTTTCAGAAGAGGGTCTGGATGGTGTCTAGGCCCCTCGCGTTGTGAAACATCACGACGGTTTTGGGCTGTTTTCAGCCTCTGGGGGCCTTTTCCGGGCCTCGGGACTGTCAAACAACGACTCGGGATGCCAAGTTGCTCCCGGGGAAGGGGTCCAGACTTCGAGGGGTCCGAGTAGATTGGACAAGGAAGATGTGCCCATCATACCTTGCCCTTCCCGTCGTTTTCCCCTGGGCCTCCTGGGAGGCCCTCGTCGCCACCGCTGGATTCGGCTCGAAATTCTGGTCAGAACGCAACCCGGCCCTAATGTCTTGCTTCTCTTAATTAGGCTCGCTCCCAGAGGGTTTGGGGTTCCTGATCAAACCTCTGACCACAGTTGCCAAACCGGAGCGGCACGCCAATTCCGCCGACGACGCCGCCGACGACGTTGCTTGTTCGGCGGGCTCTCGGGCGTGTCTGGGAGCTGTTGGCTGCCACTGCTGCACGCCGCTCGGGGCACGAGCCGGGTCAGGCTGGGCCCTTGGATTCGAAGGGTTGAGTCGGGCCTGTCCCTCTACAGGGGGAATATTCAGAAATAGTTTTAAAACAATTATAGGATCGAGGTTGAAGCATTTTTCTGCCATTTTGGTGTGTTTGTTGACCATGTTTAATTTTTCGCCCAAGGTCCGCCTGGGAGCACATGCCCGACTCAATCGAAGGGGCCGAGGCGCC
>CAUYUJ010014783.1:10211-55615 GCA_963575745.1 Prorocentrum cordatum
GCGGCCGGTGCTGCCGACCCTGAAGGCGGGACCGCCTCCGGGACCCACGGGGCCCCCTCCGATGACCCCGGGGCCGCGGTTGGCCAGGGCCAGGGCCCCTAACCACGGAGAAATTCTATATATATATATATATATATATATATATATATATTTGTATGGATACATGTATATATATATGTACATATATATAACTCTGCATGTATATGTATACATCTGTATATATTTATGATACACTCCGATACTTGAGCTCGTCTTTCGCCCTTCCGAGGGCGCGTGCGCTTCTGGCTGCGGCTTGTTGCATAAATTGCTCGCCTGCGGGCGCTGGATGTTGCGCATGGCCTGAGACCAGGGCCGGCCCCCCCCCCTCCACAGCACAGGGGGAACCCCTCCAGCCCGGACCCCCGACGTCGTGATTTGTTCACACCGTCGACCCCCAGTGGTCTGGACCCTTTCCCCGGGACTGGTTTTTCATCCTGAGTCGTGACCCCCGGGGTGCAGTAATCTCTGAACCCGGACCCCCATTCCCTACCCTCCCCGTGCCCTCCCCCCGTACCCCTCCACATCCCCCCCCCGTCAGGGAAGGGAACAAGGGAAGGGAATCGACTTCACCACGGCGTTTCTTTCCCCTGTTCGTTCCTCCACTTTCTTGGGGCTGGCGACGACGACGAAGACGACGACAACGTCTCACACACGCCGAAGGGACGGCGGATTTTGACGGATGCGCAGAAGCGTTCGTGTGTTGCCAGCTGTTCGTGTAATTATTGCATACGCATCTTGGCATCGTCGTTGTTTCGTTCCCGCAATCGTTGCTTGCAATCGCACTGTTGGATAGACGTATCTTGCGACACCTGAAGCTAGGTAGGTGCCCCACGGCTATGCCCGGCTGGGCTATCTCGGGCTCTCGGAGGGGGTGTAGGCCCCCTGGCCCCCAGCCAGGAGGGCGCGCACCACCATGCCAGGGCATGCTGGTAGTGTGTACGTACTTTCTGCGTGTGCGCATCTCTATCTCCCTCTTTCTTTCTTTCTCTCTTTCCCCCTTTTTCTTCTCTCTCTCTCTCTCTCCCCCTTTCTTTCTCTCACTCTTTTTGTTGGTGTTATGTTTCTCTCTCACTGTCTCTCGCTCTCGCTCTCGCTCTCTCTCTTTCTCTCTCTCTTTCTCTCTCTCTCTCTTTCTTTCTCTCTGTATCCATATGTACATACAGCTTCGATGTATGCAGATGATGTCATGCATCACGTCAGATATACATTTGCGTGCACAGGTCCCATCACCTTCAGGAGTACTGAGGGTCGTTCAGTACTGGATGTCCTGAATATTCTGAATGTGTCTACATCGATATGCGAACTTGGGGGATGTGTTGTGGCGTTCTAGGTGGTGAGTTGGAGGCGGAGGCTGTGGAGTATTGGCTTTGTGTTGGAGATGGAGGGTGTGGAATTGAAGCTCACGTTTCGCTTTGAGAGGGTGCTGTGCAGTACCAGGTTTTGTGTTCGTGCCGGAGGTGTGGAGTAGACTAGTGTTCTGAAGTTTCATTTGGAGAGGGTGCTGGATCGTACTGGGTGTTGCGTTGGAGACGGGGGCTGTCGATTGCAGGGTGTTGCGTTGGAGACGGAGGATGTCGAGACGGAGGATGTCGAGTATACTAACACGTTCAGGTCGCACTCTGGGAGAGTTCGGTAAAGTGTTATTTGTCTTGTTTCAGATTGGGTGTTTGGAATAGAAGAACACGTTCAAGCTGCCCTGCTGCCCTGTTGGAGGGTGCTGTAGTGTACTGGGTGTTGCGTTGGAGACAGAGGCTATGCAGTACATGTTTTGTGCTACACTCGGTCGGTGTGGAATATAAGAACGGCTTCAAGCTTATGCTTGTAGAGGGTGTGTATGGCATCGAGGCTGTGAAGTACTGGGTGTTGTGCTGGAGACGGAGGCTGTGGAGCTTCATGCGTAGAGCATCAACATCGTGATCGAAAACCACAGGCCATCTTGAGGTGAAAAGGTCGACATGTCAGTTCGTGTTTCCCCTCTTGTCTTGGGCCGTGGAAAGCCCGAGAGCGCGAGAGCGCCAACATCTTTCAAACAATTGCGCAAAGCATGCGATTCTTGCATGGTGGACCCCCCATCGGGGTGTTCTTGGAGTCATCTTGGGGTGTTTTGGGTTCCCGTTGGGCCACCGTGAGGCAACATTCGGCTTATTGGGTCGCTTTTTTCCCGTGTCCGAGCCCTCTAGGACCATCTTGGGAATCAGTTTTTTATCATTTCGGGCCCGTATTGGAGCTATTTCTGCTTGCGGGAGTCCGGCGGTCAGCTCCATGGGGCACGCGAGAACACGCGGCCCACCCGAGGACTTCCATAAATTCTAAGGCTGCCGCCTGTGCCACCGACCCCAAAGCAGGTTGTGGTGTCCCATCGGGTTGTTTGTGGAATGCACGGGAGGCCGAGATGTGTGGCATCCCTCTCCAAGGCTTGCATGAGCCGTCACATGTGACGCGCCCTGTCGCATCGTGTCGGTGTGTCGCCCCTCCGTGGCTTTGAAGCCGCGACCTCGGCTCGGAGTTCGAAGGCCGTTTCATGTGCATCCAGCGGTCCACGGGCGTCCGCCGACGGCTGGATTGCCTTCGACGTTACAGGCAGGATGCGGGTCAGACGGAGTGGTGGAGGGAAAGCACCGATCAAGCACGCCGATGACACCAGAAGGAGTCGGCGGACTCCTCGGGCATGTTATTGCTGAGCCGGCTTTGCATGTTGAGTCGTCTTCTGGCGGTCCTGGGGCTCGCTGAGGGCCCCTTGTGCTCGAAAACAGCGAGAAACCACCGTCTTGGTTTTTCAAGACGTCGCAGGTCCAGGGCCCCAGCTGGCCTGCCGCCGCCGCCGCCGCCTGCAGCGGCCGCCGCGGCCGCTGAGGAAGAAAAGCAGGAGGAAGAGCAGGGGGAAAATGATGGGGAGGAGGTTTCTCGATGGCTTTGGCCGGCGGTTCATCTTGAGTCGTTTTTGGCAGCCCTGGGGCCCTGGAAGGGACGAGGGGGAGGAGGAGGAGGAGGACGAGGAGGAACAGGAGGAACGAGGTGGAGCGACGAGGATGATGAGGAGGAGGAAGGGGAGAAACAGTCATCGACGGCGACGTCGATGACGTGGGCGTCGTCCACGAGCGACGTCGATCGATGACGTCGACGAGGTCGACGTCGACGACGACGCCGTCGAAGATGAGAAGGAGGAGGACGAGGAAAGATAAAATAAGAGGAAGAAGAGGAGGAAGGGGAGGGAGGAGGAGGTGGTAAAGGAGGGGGGCGAGCGGGAAGAGGAGGAGGAGGAGGAGGAGGAGGAGGAGGAGGGGGAGGAGGAGGAGGAGGAGGAGGAGGAGGAGGAGGAGGAGGAATGACAGCAGGAGGACCAGGGGGCCAGGCGGCTTGGACGGCACGCGTTCGTCCAACTCGCCTCCGACTCTTCCGCCCTGGAGGGGCTCGGGTTCATCCGCCCGCGACGCTTCAGATTCGCCCAGAAAGCGCCCGACGTCGCCCCGGGCCGGCCCAAGTGGCCCCCAGGATACCCCCACCAACCCTCTGGGCGCAGGTGGTTCACAGTGTTTCCTCTTCCGCATTCGCGTTGCCCCATCCGTGGAGGGGGCCACGCGTCCCCCTGCCTCCGCCCCCTGGACCTGGACGGGGCGTTTCGCGGGTAGTTGGGGCGCCCAAGATGGCCACGAAGGCGCCGCGAGGTGCGCAGTCTGCGGGTGCACGAAGTAGACGAACCAGTGCTCCACAGTCGGGCAGTGGTGCCGTGCAGACGGGCTCCGCGTCTGCAGCGCGTGTCTGGAGGGAGAAAAAAGCGCCAAAACGCCGTGGCAATGCATTGAGTGCGGTCTGTGGAAAAGTGGGCATGGGTTCCACGCGTCGCAGCATCACTCCTCGAAGTTGACGACGCGGCGCTGCGTGGACAGCCCCGAGCGAAGGCAATGTTTCGTTTGCGAGGTGCGGAGGTACGAAAGTGCGTTCGCCCCGTATCAGTGGGAGCGGGCAGGGAACGCCCGGTGCAAAGGGGGAATGTGCGAAGACTGCGAGGAGCTGAAGAAGCACCTGGTATGCGGTTGCTGCAGGGAGAGCAAGCTCGCTACTCATTTTGCGAACCGCGACATCGATGACGAGGAGCGATTATGCGAGAAGTGCAAGAGGGCATAACAGAAGGAGCAGAAGCGGCGCGCGGCAGAGATGGAACGGAGAAAGTGTTCGCGGCGCGGCCTGGGGAAGCCGCGCGACCTGTATTCTGAGACCATGCGGGCGGAGAGGCCGAGCCGGCGTGAATGCGCCGAGTGCGTCGGGCGGGCCGCCGCCGAAAGGGTGGAGAAGCAGAGCAATGGCATCGGAAGGGGGCGAAGTCGCGCGCGGCGCGCGGCCAGGAAAAGTCGGAGGCCGCATTCTCTGAGTGGATGTGGACGGTTGTGGCCGACAAGAAGCGGAAGTGCGAAGAATGCGTGGGGGGCGCAAGGGCGACGGACGCAACGTGTTGCATGCCATGTGGTGCGGAGAAACCAGAGGCTGCATTCTCTGGGGAGATGTGGAAGAACGCCGCCGACAAGAAAGACTGCGTGAAGGGGGCGAGGACGCAGCGGGGGTGTAGGGAGTGCGTGCAGTGCCACAACTGATTCGAGACCGCGAGTTTCAGCGCGCGGTTGCCCAGGCGGACGACGCAGGGGCCGAACGGGGCGCAGCGTTGTAACGAGCGCGCCGCAGACCAGGGGCGCGGGCGGAAGCGCGTGGCAGATGGGTCGTTTTATGTCTTACTGAAAACGAAGAAGTCCGAATGAGACAGAAGACGCGGAGTGGTCGGGGGCGCGGGGGTGTTCGGCGCGGAGATTGCGCCGAGAGTCGTGCGCGCTCATCTCTGGGGGGCCTGGGGCGAAACGGGGTCCCGTCATGGCTGTGCCAAGTGTGATTGGTTGCGGGGGCGTGTTTGGGAGGTCCTTGGGCGGGTTCTGCTGGCGGGGGTGGCCCCCTGGACTCTATGGTCAGAGGTGCCGGGGGCCTGGCACCTGGCGGGGGGCCCCCGGCAGTGATTTCGCAGGGTGGGGGGGGGGCCTTAAGAATTTATGCCCAGGCTGCAGGTGGCTGGCGGCGCCAGGGTGTGGTGGGCGCATGGCGGGGGGGCCCCGGCGAGGATTTTGCAGGAGGCCAAGCGGCTGCAGGCGGCTGGCGATGTCAGGGCAATGGGCGCCTGGCGGGGGCCCCCGGCAAACATTTTGCAGGGTGAGCGGGCCCTGGCAATCTATGCCCAGAGACTGCAGGTGGATGGCAGTGTCAGGGGTGGTGGGCGCCCGGTGGGAGGTCCCCAGCAAGGAGTTTGCAGGGCGCGTGGGGGGGGGGGGGCGAAGAACCGATGCCCGAAGGCTGCAGGTGGCTGGCGGTGTCAGGGGGTGTGGGCGCCTGGTGGGGGCGCCTGGCAAAGATTTTGCACCGCGGTGGGGCGGGCCTTGAGAACCGGTGCCCGGAGGCTGCAGGTGGCTGGCTCGGTGTTATAGGGGGGTCGCCTGGTGGGGGGTCGCCGGCAAGGATTTTGCAGGGTGGGGGGGCCTTAAGAACCGATGCCCGGAGGCTGCAGGTGGCTGGCGGGGTCAGGAGTTGTGGGCGCCTGGTGGGAGGTCCCCGGCAAGGGTTTTGCAGGGTGGGGGGGCCTTGAGAACCGGTGCCCGGAGGCTGGAGGTGGCTGGCGGTGTCAGCGGCGGCGAGCGCGTCGTGTCCCTGGCGAGGATTTTGCAGGGGCGGGCCCCTAAGAACCGATGCCCGGCAATGATTTTGCAGGGTGGGGGGCTCTAAAAACTGATGCCCAGTGGCTGCAGGTTGCTGGCGGTGTCAGGAATGCTGGGCACTTGGTGGGGGGTCCCCGGCAAGGATTTTGCGAGGTGAGGGGCCTGGGGAGCCGATGCCCGGGGGCTGCAGGTGGCTGGCGGTGTCGGGAGTGGTGGGCGCCTGGCGGGGAGTCCCCGGCAAGGATTTGTCAGGGGGGGAGTTTTATTTCACTGCCTTGGAACATGACGTGTTGCACCGATTTCCGCAGTGGAAAAGCAGGATGCATGGGAAAAAGGGAGTGTGGCCAATGGTGAATAGCTGCCAACACACATGACGAATCCACGCAATAACGTCGTTTTCTAACTCACGGGCGCGGTTGAGCAGCGCTGTTGCGCAGCTCGCGGAAGGGCAAGTGCGGAATCACAGGGTAGTTTCGGTGGCGGCGGATTTCAATTTTATTCCTTTTGTGGCAGATCGCAAGTTGATTCCCTGTGTGGCGAATTACAATTTGATTCCCTTGGTGGCGGAGTACAAAGGAATTCCTTTTGGGGCGGATCTACACATTGATTCCCCTTTTGGCGGATTGCAAGTTGATTTCCTTTGTGGTGGATTTCCAATTGATCCCATTTGTGCGGCCTTCAAATCGAGTTCCTTTGCGTCGGCTCAGATGAACGGGGGGTGGGGGCCTGGCCGACGAACGAACAAAAAATATATAGCACCCCGCAACTGCGGATAAGAGTGAGGGGGCGGGCGCGGGCGACGCGGGCGTTGTCGAGCCGGCGGACCTCGTGGCCCCCACCTTCCCTGTCGATGGCGATCTTCTCCTCCTCCTCCTCCTCCTCCTCCTCCTCCTCCTCCTCCTCCTCCTCCTCCTCGTCCTCATCGTCATCGTCCTCCTCCTCCTCCCTCCTCCTCCTGTTCTTCCTCGTCCTCCCTCTCCCCCCCTCGTCCTTTCATCATCGTCCTCCCATCGTCGTCCTCCCCCTCATCGGCCTCCATCATCGTCCTCCCATTGTCGTCCATCATCATCATCCTCCCCCTCCTCCCCCTCCTCGTCCCCCTCCTTCCCCTCCTCCCCCTCCTCCCCTCCTCGTCCTCCTGCTCCTCTTCCTTTTCTCTCTCCACATTATCCTTACATCCTCTCTTCTGCCGCGTTCTCCTCGTCCCCTGTTTACTCCTCCTGCCTCCCCCTCCTTTCCCAAGATAACTGCAACGCAGTCATTTTTTCCACTTTATGCTTCCCGCCTTCTCTGATCAAGGCAACTCGCCAGGGCAAAGTTGCTGGACGGGCTGGCGTGGATGCGCGGGGCTTGAAGAGGTCCTTGCGGGCTCAGACGGCATGCGAAAATCCGCCGCCGCGTTTGTGCGGCATTGGTTTGTTCAGTGAACGTGGTTTAGGTCGCGGGTGGGTCGCGGGCTCTCCACCTCCACCTGGAAGGAATGCAAAAGCAGCCCGCCGCAGGCGCCAACAAAAATTGGTTTGTACACTGAACGTGGTTTGGGTCGCGGGTGGGCCGCGGGTTCTCCACCGGGAACGAATGCAAAAGATGCCCGCCGCAGGCGCCGAAACGTGTAGTTTGTACCCTGAACGTGGTCGCGGATGGGCCGCGGGCTCTCCACCTGAAACGAATGCAAAAGATGCCCGCCGCAGGCGCCGAAAAATGTGGTTTGTACCCTGAACGTGGTTTGGGTCGCGGGTTGGTCGCGAGTTGGTCACGGGGTGGGTCGCGGGCTCTCCACCTGGAAGGGATGCAAAAAAAACCCGCCGCAGGCGCCGAAAATGGTGGTTTGTACCTTCAACGTGGTTTGGGTCGAAGGTGTGGTCGCGGGTGGGTCGCGGGGTGTGTCGCGGGTGGGTCGCGGGTGGGTCGCGGGTGGGTCGCGGGTGGGTCGCGGGGTGGGTCGCGGGGTGGGTCGCGGGGTGGGTCGCGGGGTGGGTCGCGGGGTGGGTCGCGGGTGGGTCGCGGGGTGGGTCGCGGGTGGGACGACGACAACAAACAACAACAAACAACAACAACAAACAACAACAACAACAACGATAATCCGCACCGCGGAATTCCACTTCAGCCACGCACCCAGGGACAGTGAATGACCGTTCCGCCCCCTCACTCTGATTCATAAAAAAGAACAAACAAGCCAACCTGGGGGACCAAACGCGCTGTGTTTTTGATTGTAAAGTGGTTTCTTCATTAAAAAAACTCCAAAAACACGAACATACCAACTTGGAATCAACGGAAACCATTTTTTTTTTTTTTTTTTTTTTTTTTTTTTTTATTTTTTAAAAAAAAAACATATATATATATATATAGTATGTTATATATATAAATAAAACAATATTATATCGTGTTTGCGCATGTCCATGTTGATTCTTATTGTGGCGGACTACAACGCCGCACGCCAGAAATCAATTTGTAAGCCTGCACACAAGGATTCCCACTGTATCGCACACAATAAGAATTGATTTGTACATCCCCTAAAGCAGTTTTTTTAAGACACCACGATAGGAATCAATTTGGAATCGGCTAACACTGCGTACAGCAGCGCTGTTAAGCAGTTCGCAGTGTAGATTCGATTGACGGCGGATTTCAAGTTGATTCCCTTTGTGGCGGATTATAAGCTGATTCCCTGTGTGGTGGATCACACATTGATTCTCTTGGCGGCGGAGTACAAAAGGATTCCCTTTCGGGCGGATCTGCAAATTGATTCCCCCTTTGGCGGATTACAGGTTGATTTCCCATTTGTGCGGCTTTCAAATCGAGTTCTTTTGTGTCGGCTCAGATGAACGGGGGGTGGGGGCCCGGCCGACGAAAAACAAAAAGCATGAAACAAAAAACAACCTGGGGGACCAAACGCGCTGTGTTTTTAATTGTACAGTGGTCTCGTAAGTCAAAACCCCAAAACATAAACAAACCAATTTGGAAACAGCATTTTATTGAAAAAATACACACATAGATATGTATATATCTATGCATATATATATATATATATATATTATAATATATATATATATATATATAAAAGTGCTTGCGCATTTACATATTCATTCCTATTGTGGTGGATTACAACGCCGCGCACTAGAAATCACTTTGTAAGCTTGCACGCACGGATTTTCATGGTATCGCACACAAAACAGGATCAAATTGTACATCCCAACAACAAAATAATTGAAGGCCCCGCAATGGGAATCAATGTGTAATCGGCCAGCACTGCGTAAAACAGCGCTGTTAGGCAGTTTGCAGGGCCGATTCTATTGGCGGCGGATTTCAAATTTATTCCTTGTGTGGCGGATTACACGTTGATTCCCAACGTGGCGGATTACACATTGATTCCTTTTGTGGCGGACTATAAAAGGATTCCCTTTCGGGCGGATCTACACATTGATTCCCTCTTTGGCGGATTACACATTGATTTCCTTCGTGGCGGATTTCAAATTGATCCTTACTGTGCGGCTTTCAAACCGAGTATCTTTGTGTCGGTTCAGATGAACGGGGGGTGGGGGCCTGGCCGGCGAAACATCAAAACACTTTAACACGACAAACAAGCCAACCTGGGGGACCAAAAGCGCTGTGTTTATAATTTGTTCCAACCATCCTGTGGTGTTGGGTCTTCGTTTTGAAGAGACAGCGCCCCGCGTCACTCCTTCCTTCCTTCCTCCCGCTGCCTCCTCCCTCCTCCTCCTCCTCCTCCTCCGCCTCCTCCTCCTCCTCCTCCCCTCCTCCTTCCTCCCTGCGTCTCACCCACCCAGTGCAGCGTTTCGTGGCCCCATAGGGAGCTCCACCGCAGGCTCCAGTGGCAGGGTTCGCATGGCGGCCTCGGGCCATTTCGGCACACCCCTCACGAGGATCGTGGCCCCGTGGCCCCATAGGGAGCTCCACCGCAGGCTCCAGCGGCAGGGTTCGCATGGCGGCCCCGGGCCATTTCGGCACACCCCTCACGAGGATCGTGGCCCCATAGGGAGCTCCACCGAAGGCGCCAGTTGCAGGGTTCGCATGGCGGCCTCGGGCCATTTCGGCACACCCCTCACGAGGATCGTGGCCCCATAGGGAGCTCCACCGAAGGCCCCCAGTGGCAGGGTTCGCATGGCGGCCTCGGGCCATTTCGGCACACCCCTCACGAGGATCGTGGCCCCATAGGGAGCTCCACCGAAGGCGCCAGTGGCAGGGTTCGCATGGCGGCCTCGGGCCATTTCGGCACACCCCTCACGAGGATCGTGGCCCCATAGGGAGCTCCACCGAAGGCCCCAGTGGCAGGGTTCGCATGGCGGCCTCGGGCCATTTCGGCACACCCCTCACGAGGATCGTGGCCCCATAGGGAGCTCCACCGAAGGCGCCAGTGGCAGGGTTCGCATGGCGGCCTCGGGCCATTTCGATACACCCCTACGAGGATCGTGGCCCCATAGGGAGCTCCACCGAAGGCGCCAGTTGCAGGGTTCGCATGGCGGCCTCGGGCCATTTCGGCACACTCCTCACGAGGATCGTGGCCCCATAGGGAGCTCCACCGAAGGCGCCAGCGGCAGGGTTCGCATGGCGGCCTCGGGCCATTTCGGCACACCCCTCACGAGGATCGTGGCTCCATAAGGGGGCTCCACCGAAGGCGCCAGTTGCAGGGTTCGCATGGCGGCCTCGGGCCATCTCGGCACACCCCTCACGAGGATCGTGGCCCCATAGGGAGCTCCACCGAAGGCTCCAGTGGCAGGGTTCGCATGGCGGCCTCGGGCCATTTCGGCACACCCCTCACGAGGATCGTGGCCCCACAGGAGCTCCACCGAAGGCGCCAGCGACAGGGTTCGCATGGCGGCCTCGGGCCATTGCGACACACCCCTCACGAGGATCGTGGTCCCATAGTTGTGTTTCTTCAACAACGGCGCCTGGGCGTCGTACTCCGCCGTGTCGACGTACAACGCCACCTCCTCCCTCATTGCTCTCAAAGCCCTCTCCTGCTTGTGCTCCTCGCTCAGAGGGACGCCGTCCTTGTCGTCGTCGGCGCCCGCGAAGACGACCACGAACGTGTTCCTGAGCATGTCGGGCTCCTGCGTGGAGCCGGGGCCACATAGGGAGCGCGGGCGATGATGGTATTCACAACTGCTGTATTCACAACTGCATATGGTTGGGTCTTTCGCCAGGCTAATTTTTTCCCAACCATCCTGTGGTGTTGGGTCCTCGTTTTGAAGGGACAGCGCCCCGCGTCACTCCCTCCTTCCTTCCTCCCGCTGCCTCCTCCGTCCTCCTCCTCCTCCTCCTGCTCCTCCTCCTCCTCCTCCTCTCCTCCTCCCTCCTCCCTGCGTTTCACCCGCCCAGTGCAGCGTTTCGTGGCCCCATAGGGAGCTCCACCGAAGGCGCCAGTGGCAGGGTTCGCATGGCGGCCTCGGGCCATTTCGGCACACCCGTCACGCGGATTGTGGCCCCATGGTGGGCTCCACCGAAGGCTCCAGTGGCAGGGTTCGCATGGCGGCTTCGGGCCATTTCGGCACACCCCTCACGAGGATCGTGGCCCCATAAGGAGCTCCACCGAAGGCGCCAGTGGAAGGGTTCGCATGGCGGCCTCGGGCCATTTCGGCACACCCCTCACGAGGATCGTGGCCCCATAGGGAGCTCCACCGCAGGCTCCAGTGGCAGGGCTCGCATGGCGGCCTCGGGCCATTTCGGTACACCCCTCACGAGGATCGTGGCCCCATAGGGAGCTCCACCGAAGGCGCCAGTGGCAGGGTTCGCATGGCGGCCTCGGGCCATTTCGGCACACCCCTCACGAGGATCGTGGCCCCACAGGAGCTCCACCGAAGGCGCCAGTGGCAGGGTTCGCATGGCGGCCTCGGGCCATGTCGGCACACCCGTCACAAGGATCGTGGCCCCATATGGAGCCCGACCGAAGGCCCCAGTGGCAGGGTTCGCATGGCGGCCTCGGGCCATTTCGGCACACCCTCACGAGGATCGTGGCCCCATAAGGAGCGCGACCGAAGGCGCCAGTGCCAGGGTTCGCATGGCGGCCTCGGGCCATTGCGACACACCCCTCACATGGATCGTGGCCCCACAGGGAGCTCCACCGAAGGCGCCAGTGGCAGGGTTCGCATGGCGGCCTCGGGCCATCTCGGCACACCCCTCACGAGCATCGTGGCCCCACAGGAGCTCCACCGAAGGCGCCAGTGGCAGGGTTCGCATGGCGGCCTCGGGCCATTTCGACACACCCTTCACGAGGATCGTGGCCCCATAGGGAGCACCACCGAAGGCGCCAGTGGCAGGGTTCGCATGGCGGCCTCGGGCCACTTCGGCACACCTCTCACGAGGATCGTGGCCCCACAGGAGCTCCACCGAAGGCGCCAGTGGCAGGGTTCGCATGTCGGCCTCGGGCCATTTCGGCACACCCCTCACGAGGATCGTGGCCCTATAGGTAGCTTCGCCGAAGGCGCCAATGGCAGGGTTCGCATGGCGGCTTCGGGCCATTTCGGCACACGTCAGACGAGGATCGTGGCCTCATAGGGAGCTCCACCGAAGGCGCCAGTGGCAGGGTTCGCATGGCGGCCTCTGGCCATGTCGGCACACCCTCACGAGGATTGTGGCCCCATGGGGAGCTCCACCGAAGGCGCCAGCGACAGGGTTCGCATAGCGGCCTCGGGCCATTTCGGCACACCCCTCACGAGGATCGTGGCCCCACAGGAGCTCCACCGAAGGCGCCAGTGGCAGGGTTCGCATGGCGGCCTCGGGCCATTTCGGCACACCCCTCACGAGGATCGTGGCCCCATAGTTGTGCTTCTTCAACAACGGCGCCTGGGCGTCGTACTCCGCCGTGTCGACGTACAACGCCACCTCCTCCCTCATGGCTCTCAAAGCCCTCTCCTGCTTGTGCTCCTCGCTCAGAGGGACGCCGTCCTTGTCGTCGTCGGCGCCCGCGAAGACGACCACGAACGTGTTTTTGAGCATGTCGGGCTCCGGCGGGAAGCACGGGCCACATAGGGAGCGCGGGCGAAGATGGTACGCACAATTGCTGTATTCACAACTGCATATGGTTGGGTCCTTCGCCCGGCTATTTAAATGAAAACCCAAAAGCACAAACAGTCCAACTTGGAAGCAACGTTTTTTTGTTTGGAAAAAATGAAAATGTTTGCGCATTTACATGCTGATTCCTATTGTGGTCGACTTTTCGCCGCACACCAAACATCAATTTGTAAGCCTGCACAAGGGGATCCCCATTGTATCGCACACACTGCGAATCAATGTGCAAATCATCACAACAAATCATTTGAAGGCCCCACAATAAGAATCAATGTGTAATCGGCTACCACTGTAAAAACACATATTTGTTTGCAACCAAGTTTTTTTTGTGTTTTCGAATAAGAAGCTACTTTACACTTTAATACGCAGCGTTCTTGGTCCCCCCGTTTTTTTGGTTTGTGTTTTTGAATGTTTGTTTTTTGTGTTTTCGTCGGCCAGGCCCCCACTCCCCGTCCCTCTGAGCCGACACAAAACGAATTCTATTTGAAGGCCCCACAACACGAATCGATGTGTAAATGCGCAAGCACTGTAGAACAAACGCAGGTTTTCTTTGCTTCCAAGCTGGCTTTTGGGTTTATTTCGTTTTTCATATATATATATATATATACATATTTATATACATTCATTCCACGTAGAAACACAGCGTGTTTGGTCCCCCAGGTTGGCGTTTTTGTCATTGTTGTTTTTTTTGTTGTCTTTTCCGTCGGCCAGGCCCCCACCCGTTCATCTGAGCCGAAACGAAGGAATTCGATTTGAAAGCCTCACAATAGGGATCAATTCGTAGATCCGCCACAAAGGGAATCTGTTTGTAATCCGCGAGACAAAGAGCCAAATTGTCATCCGCCGCGCTGGGAATCAATTTGTAATCCGCTACAAAAGGGAATCAATGTGCAATCCGCAACTTGCAATCCGCACAAACTTATTCGGGAATCCCCCGAACCCTTCCGCGAGCCTTGTTCCAGGGCGCGGAGATAAAACCCTTACGGGGGTGGGCCCGAAGAACCGATGCCCGGAGGCTGCATGTGGCTGGCGGTGCCAAGGGCGGTGGGCACCTTGTGTGGGGTCTCCGGCAAAGATGTTGCAGATTGGGGTGGCCTTAAGAACAGATGTCCAGAGGTTGCAGGTGGCTGGCGGTGTCAAGAGTGATGAGCGCCTGGTGGGGGGTCCCAAAAAAATTGCAGGGTGAGAAGGGGGTGCCTAAGAACCGATGCCCGGCAAGGATTTTGCAGGGTGGGGGGGCTCTAAGAACCGATGCCCAGTGGCTGCAGGTGGCTGGCGGTGTCAGGGGTGGTGGGCAGCTGGTGGGGGGTCCCCGGCAAGGGTTGTGCACGGTGGGGGGGTCCAAAGAACCGATGCCCAGAAGCTGCAGGTGACTGGCGGTGTCGATTAGGGGTGGTGGGCACTTGGCGGGAGGTCCCCGGCAAGGATTTTGCAGGGTGGGGGAACCCTAAGAACCGATGCTTGGAGGCTGCAGGTGGCTGGCGGTGTCATGGCGGGGTGGTGGGGACCCGGTGGGGGGTCCCTGGCAAAGATTGTGCAGGGTGGGGTGGCCCTAGGAACCGATGCCCAGAAGGTGCAGGTGGCTGGCGGTGTGAGGGATGGTGGGGACCTCGTGGGGAGTCCCTGGCAAGGAGTTTGCAGATTGGGGTGGCCCTAAGAACCGTGGCCCGGACGCTGCAGGTGGCTGGCGGTGTCGAATGCGGCGAGGCTGCAGGTGGCTGGCGGTGTCAGGGGTGGTGGGCACCTTGTGTGGGGTCTCTGGCAAGGATTTTGCAGGGTGGGGGGGCTCTAAGAACCGATGCGCGGAGGCTGCAATGGATGGCGGTGTCAGGGGTGGTGGGCACCTGGTGGGGGGTCTCCGGCAAGGATTTTGCAGGTGACTGGGGTTGTCAGGGGTTGTGGGCACCTGGTGGAGGGTCCCCAGCAAGGATTTTGCAGGGCGGGAAAGAAGCCCTGAGAACCAATGCGCGGAAGCTGCAGGTGGCTGGCGGTGTCAGGGGTGGTGGGCACCTGGTGGAGGGTCCCCGGCAAGGATTTTGCAGGGTGGGAGGGAAGCCGTAAGAACCGATGCCCGGAATCTGCAGGTGGCTGGCGGTGCCAGGGGTGGTGGGGAC
Organism: Prorocentrum cordatum; assembly: GCA_963575745.1. Lineage (NCBI taxonomy): Eukaryota > Dinophyceae > Prorocentrales > Prorocentraceae > Prorocentrum > Prorocentrum cordatum. The sequence continues at coordinate 25,081 of CAUYUJ010014783.1, forward strand.
CTGGTGGGGGGTCCCCAGAGAAGGTTTTGCAGGGTGGGAGGGCCCAAAGAACCGATGCCCGGAGGCTGCAGGTGGCTGGCGGTGTCAGTGGTGGTGGGCACCTGGTGAGGGGTCCCGGGCAAGGATCTTGCAGGGTGGGGGGCCCTAGTGAACCGATGCCCGGAGGCTGCAGGTGGCTGGTGGTGTCAGGGGTGGTTGGCACCTGGTGGGGAGTCCCCGGCAAGATTTTACAGGGTGGGTGGGCCCTAAGAGCCGATGCGCGGAGGCTGCAGGTGGCTGGCGGTGTCAGGGGTGGTGAGTACCTGGTGGATGGTCCCCAGCAAGGATTTTGCAGGGTGGGGGGCCCCAAGAACCGTTGCCCAGAGTCTGCAGGTGGCTGGCGGTGTCAGGGGTGGTGGGGACCTGGTGGGGGGTCCCCGGCAAGGACTTTGCAGGGTGGGGGGACCCTAATAACCGATGCGCGGAGGCTGCAGGTGGCTGGCGGTGTCAGGGGTGGTGGGCACTTGGCGGGAGGTCCCCGGCAAGGATTTTGCAGGGTGGGGGAACCCTAAGAACCGATGCCCAGAGGCTGCAGGTGGCTGGCGGTGTCAGGGGTGGTGGGCACCTGGTGGGGGTTACCGGCAAGGATTTTGCAGGGTGGGGGGACCCTAAGAACCGATGCGCGGAGGCTGCAGGTGGCTGGAGGTGTCAGGGGTGGTGGGCACTTGGCGGGAGGTCCCCGGCGAGGATTTTGCAGGGTGGGAGGGCCATGAGAGCCGATGCGCGGAAGCTGCAGGTGGCTGGCGGTGTCAGGGGTGGTGGGCACCTGGCGGGAGGTCCCCAGCAATGATTTTGCAGGGTGGGAGGGAAGCCCTAAGAACCGTTGCCCAGAGGCTGCAGGTGGCTGGCGGTGTCAGGGGTGGTGGGCACCTGGTGGGGGGTCCCCGGTAAGGAGTTTGCAGGGTGGGGGGGCCTGAGGAACCGATGCCCAGAAGCTGCAGGTGGCTGGCGGTGCCAGGGGTGTTGGGCAGCTGGTGGGGGTTACCGGCAAGGATTTTGCAGGGTAGGGGAGCCCTAAGAACCGATGCCCAGAGGCTGCAGGTGGCTGGCGGTGTCAGGGGTGGTGGGCAGCTGGTGGGGGGTCCTTGGCAAGGATTTGGATTTTGCACGGGGGGGGGGCCCAAAGAACCGATGCCCGGAAGCTGCAGGTGGCTGGCGGTGTCAGGGTTGGCGGGGACCTGGTGGGGAGTCCCGGCAAGGATTTTGCAGGGTGGGGGGCCCTAAGAATCGATGCCCGAGATTGGAGGTGGCGATGTCAGGGGTGGTGGGCACCGTGTGGGAAGTCCTTGGCGAAGATTTTGCAGGGTGGTGAGGTCCTACGAGCCGATGCTTGGAGGCTGCAGGTGGCTGGCGGTGTCATGGCGGGGTGGTGGGGACCCGGTGGGGGGTCCCTGGCAAAGATTGTGCAGGGTGGGGTGGCCCAAAGAACCGATGCCCGGAGGCTGCAGGTGGCTGGCGGTGTTAGGGGTGGTGTGCATCTGGTGGGAGGTCCCGGGCAAGGATTTTGCAGGGTGGGGGGGCCCTAAGAACCGATGCGCAGAAGTTGCAGGTGGCTGGCGGTGTCAGGGGTGGTGGGCACCTGGTGGGGGGTCCCCGGCAAGGATTTTGCAGGGTGGGTGGGCCCTAAGAGTCGATGCGCGGAGGCTGCAGGTGGCTGGCGGTGTCAGGGGTGGTGAGTACCGGGTGGATGGTCCCCAGCAAGGATTTTGCAGGGTGGGAGGGCCATAAGAAGCGATGCGCGGAGGCTGCAGGTGGCTGGCGGTGCCAGGGGTGGTGGGCATCTGGTGGATGGTCCCCAGCAAGGATTTTGCAGGGTCGGAGGGAAGCCCTCAGAACCGATGCGCGGAGGCTGCAGGTGGCTGGCGGTGTCAGGAGTGGTGGGCACCTGTTGGGGGGTCCCCGGCAAGGAGTTTGCAGGGTGGGGGAGCCCTAAGAACCGATGCCCAGAGGCTGCAGGTGGCTGGCGGTGTCAGGGGTGGTGGGCACCTGGTGGGGGTTACCGGCAAGGATTTTGCAGGGTGGGTGAGCCGTAAGAACTGATGCCCGGAGGCTGCAGGTGGCTGGCGGTGTCAGGGGTGGTGGGGACCTGGTGGGGGGTCCCCGGCAAGGATTTCGCAGGGTGGGGGGCCCCTAAGAACCGATGCGTGGAAGCTGCAGGTGGCTGGCGCTGTCAGGGGTGGTGGGGACCTGGTGGGGCTCGGCAAGGATTATGCAGGGTGGGGGGGCCCTGAGAAACGATGTCCGGGACTGCAGGTGGCTGGCGATGTCAGGGGTGGTGGGCTCCGTGAGGGAAGTCCCCGGCAAGGATTTTGCAGGGTGGGGGGGCCCAACCGATGCCCGGAGGCTGCAGGTGGCTGGCGGTGTCAAGGGTGGTGGGCACCTGGTGGGGAGTCCCTGGCAAGGATTTTGCAGGGTGGGAGGGCCATAAGAACCGATGCGCGGAGGCTGCAGGTGGCTGGCGATGTCAGGGGTGGTGAGCACCTGTTGGAGGGTCCCCAGCAAGGATTTTGCACGGTGGGAGGGAAGCCTTAAGAATCGATGCGCGGAGGCTGCAGGTGCCTGGCGGTGTCAGGACGTCCAGTCATTTTGGGTCGTACTTTGGGGTCCGGCTCCTTCAATATTCAGTCGTTCATGGCAGGGATCTCGCTTCACTTGGCGCCGTTCTTTGGTCGCGGGCAAGTTGCCTTTCGGAAGGCTCTTCGGGGCTCTTGAGAGGTCTCTTGGGGGCCTCTTGGCAATCTCTTTGGGTTTTCCCCGGGGTGCCTGGTGGCCTCCTTGGCGCCATGGGGGCCTGCTGGCGGGTTCGCGGGCCATCTTGGAGGACAGGACGCGCATTGTTAGCTCGTGTCCCTCCTCTTGGGCCCATGTTCGTCTTGGTGGCTTCTTAGACTCGTTGTAGGGGGCCTCGTGGGCCGTCTAGTGGCCCTCCTAACTCGGCTGTCTTAGGGCCCACTTGGGAGCCTCTAGGGCTGTCTTGGGAGCAGCTTCGGGGGCCTCTCACGCCGTCCTGTGTCGTGGAAAGCCCGAGAGTGCGTGTCCTGTGGCCCTTGCGGGCTGCCCTGGGGGCCTCTTGGGCGGCTCCGGGTCCAGGGCGGGCCCTCGAGCCACCTCGGAACATGTTAGCAAAACTGCGGCATCCAAGCCGGGCTCTCGAGGCCACAGGACTCGTCACGCGAGCGACTAGCCCCGAATGGCTGTCAAGTCCTCGTTCAAATCGGCGTCGCCTCAACATACTACTTCATATATGTGAGTCGTCCCCACATGGGCGACGCGCGCATTGAGAGATCTTATAGTATATGCGTCGCGGCGGGCGCTTTCTGGCCACACCGCCCAGGAAACGATGTACTACAAGATGGGTATGCTAGATGTTCGGGTCGGACGCGCGCCTCCAAGGATGACATATAGTACTAGTATGTTTTTGTACATCCCATTCAAAGGAGGTGCTGGTGCAGCGTGTTGTCATTCATCGGCGCGTTTTTGGCGCAGCAGCAGCCATTAGGACGCCTTGCCGGCGTGCTTTCCCGGACCGGGGTTGCCCTTCCACATGGGGCCATGCTCAATCTATGGGGGATGGCGCAGATTCCAGAGTTGGTGATTGCCGATGTCTTTAAAAGGAACTCGGGGGTGGCCCTGGAGGGTTTCTCCGAAGGGCTAAGGCGACCCGTCCTCCTCCTCCTCCTCCTCCTCCTCCTCTTCCTCCTCCTCCTCTTCCTCCTCCTCCTCCTCCTCCTCCATCTCCTCCTCCTCCTCCTCCTCCTCCTCCTCCTCCTCTCCTCCTCCCCTCCTCCTCCTCCTCCTCCTCCTCCTCCTCCTCCTCCTCCTCCTCCTCCTCCTCCTCGGGTCGCCTGCAGCCCCGGGGGAAACCGTGCAGGTGGCCCCTCGATGGGGTGTTCTCGGTGCTCCGTGCAGAGAGCTCGAAGGAATCGTGCCTGCGGCCCGGTGGCGGTTCCGATGCGCCAGCCCGCCACGCTGCAGTCGGGGCGCTGAAGAAGGAACCCTTTTCGTTGGAGAGGGGCTCCGTGCTCCCTGATTGTTTCACTGCTTGCCTTCGGTTTTCCTCAGGTTTTGGATGGGACATCGAAAGTAGACTTATGGAACATCGGGGCCTCGTTCCTTATTTAGGGTTCCTTAGGTCATCGCCCCGACTGAAATGTGACAGTGTGCTATGCCGGGCAGCCGCTCTGGCATGCCAGCTCTATAGATGGGCAGTGTTGCGCACTTGCAGCCCGCACTGCACCGGGCTCTCGCAGCGGACTGTCTCATAATACCGTTGCTGAGAGGATGGGCATTCCGATCTTCTTATTAGTCAACCAGGGGGTGACAAACGTGAAAACGCGGCGCGGCCCCCCTCCCCCCCGGCATCACCGCCGCGCCCCAGCGGGGCAGGGAACGAGCTCCAGACCCTCCCTGGCACCCCCGCGGACGCGCCGCGGCCAACCCCCCCGGGCACTCCAAGGGTGAGGCGACTACTAAGCGATTTCGGCGCCGAACCGTATCGGACAAGCAATGGGCCAAAACAGCATGAAGGCAGGCGTCACAAGCCTTGTGGTGTACACCGTGGGGGACAATGCAGAGCACGCAGCGGGGCCTCACTTACTCTTCTCGGGGGGCAACGTCCCCAATGGGCCACTCGCGCTCTCCTAATCGAGCCGCCCACGTTTCGAGAGGTGGTCTCGGAGGATCGCTTTGCTGAGCCACCTCGCTCGCCTTCCTCCCCGCTCCCAGAAAGGAGGAGGAGGAGGCGGATGGGGTCCGCGAGGCCGAGGAGGCAAACGGAAGATGCGGGGACGGAGACCCGAACAAGTAGGGCTGATGATAATGCTGTTGTTGAATTTAATCGTCATGATGGTGGCGGTGGTGGTGGCGGTGGTGATGATGGCGATCACGATTTGTAGACTGATGATTATTTTGCTGATTCGTAGTTATATTTTCAGGAGTCGGAGGTCGGGGGGGGGAGGTTGGGGGGTGCGAACGAAAGTGACCCCAACTGGGAAGTCGGTTTCGGTTTCGGTTCGTGTCGCGCGTGCGGGCGAGGCGAAGCTGCGCGAGTTCCTGCACTGGTAGCGGCCACATTGAGCCCAAAGGGCCGCCCCTCGCCCCTGGCGGGCGCGTGTCCCATGGTCGTCCCGCGGTTGTCCCGTGGTCTTCCCGATGGTTGTCCCGATGGTTTTCCCGATGGTTGTCCCGATTGTTGTCCCCTATGGTTGTCCCCATCGTTGTCCCCATCGTTGTCCCGATGGTTGTCCCGATGGTTGTCCCGATGGATCGTGGCTGTCCCGATGGTTGTCCCGATGGTTTCCCCGATGGTTGTCCCGATAGTTGTCCCGATAGTCAATACCACATATACATACATATACGTACATGGTGTACATATATACATATATATAGATGGAAAGACATACAGATAGGGCGTCTATAGATAGATGGATAGGTACATATCTAGACATTTAGGTACATTGATCTATCCATATGTAGATATATTGATCTGTGGTGGGGGATATGAGCGGAAGGTTGCCCCGATGGTTGTCCCGATAGGTAGGTAGATCGATATATGGGTTGATGGATCGACTCCATAGATGGATCGATCAATAGGTTGGTAGATAGGTAGGTCGACTGATTGATGAGCCGACTTGATGTACATATAGATAGATATATTGAAGGTTTAGAGAGAAACATGGATATGCATACATATATATATATATACATATCAGTTGGATGAAAGCCAGCGGAAGTAGGTGGTATATATTTGCCCGCGCACTCCTTTGGTGGCGGCAGGTGGGAGTCACCGCACATCGACCGTCTCCCCCTTCCCCCTCCAACCTCCTTACCACCCGTAGGGTGGTCCTATCGGTGTGATTCTGGTGATGGTGAGGCCGGCAGTGCTGATATTGAGGATGCTGGTGACGGTGAGGGTAATCGTGATGGTGATGGCGATGATAACGATGATGTTGATGATGGTGATGATAATGATATTGAAAACGGTGATGTTGATGTTGATGATGCTCATGATGGTGAAGATGCTGGTAACGCTGGTGAAGACGATGATAATGATGGTGGTGGTGATGATGATGGATAAAGATAGTTGTGATTTGGGTTATCATGGTGGCGATGCGGATAATGATGTTGATGATGATGATGCTGACGCGGACGCTGACGTTAAGCTGATTATTCTGACGTTGATGATGATTACGATGATGATGATGATGATCATGATGATGATGGTGGTGTTTCTGATGTTGGTGATTATGAGACTGTTGGCGTTGATGCTGACGATGATGATGATGATGATGATGATGATGATGATGCTGATCATGACGGTGATAATGCTGATGATCATGATGATCACGATGACTATGAAGTTGGCGACCATGATGATGATGCAGGAGATGCTGAAGATGATGATGACGTTTGTGACGATGATGCTGATTCTGAATATGATGTTCCCGATGCTGCTGCTGATGACGTTGATGATCCCGATTATGATATTACTGATGATAATGATCATGACCATGATGATGATGAAGGCGATGCTGAGCATGATGATCAGGATGCTGATGACGATTATGACGATGTCGATGAAGATGCCAATGATGCTGATTATGCTGATGATGCGGATGATCCGGATGACGCCGTTGACGATGATGAACATGATGTTGATGATGATTATGATGATGATGATGATGATGATGATGATGATGATGATAGTAGTGGTGGCGATGATGACGATTTTGGTGGCGACGATGGTGATGATGGAGATGCTGATGATCGTTATGATGATGCTGATGATGCTGATGATAAGAATACTGTTGTTGCTCCTGATGATGATGCTGATGCTGATGCTGCTGCTGCTGATGATGATGATGATGATCATGATGCTGATGATGATGATGCTGATAATGATGATGACGATGATGATGATGATGATGGTGATGATGATGATGATGATGATGATGATGATGATGATGAAGACGATGATGATGGCGACGTTTGGGGGATAGACTCAGCGTGGAATTCGCCGACCTCCAATTGTTGTTGACCGCCGGCAAGGGGTCTGACAACCCACCCCGCCCAGGCGCGTGCGGCTTCGCTATCCGTGGCCTATCGCCGATCTATCGGCGATGTATTGCCGATTTCAGCTCGATGGTCTTCTCCTAAGCTGTCCCCCCCTACCGTTTCCCCTCAATGTCTGGAGGGAGGGAGGGATGATGGGAGTGGGGGCCGAGGGAGGGACGAAGGGATGAGGTTGGCATGGCGCTGGCTGCAATTTCTCCTGCGTATAACCGCCGTACTGACCCCGTGTCCTCCTTGCTCGCCCCCTCCTCCGGTGCCATGCTTTCCGCTCCTCCCTCCCTCGCCCTCCGTCCCTCCTCCCCCTCCTCCTCCTCCTCCTCCCCCTCCTCCTCCTCCTCCTCCTCCTCCTCCCTCCTCCGTCCCACCTCCCTCCTCCCTACATCCATCCCTCCTCCTCCTCCCCCCTCCCCGAGGAGCACGCTCAACGACACCTGCGTTCCCCTCCCTCCCCAGACATCCCACGTGCTTACTTCATGACGTGGCTCCCCAGAGGTCATGGCGCCAACATCGCAGAGCGGATTCCATTAGGAAAACCATAGGATGGGCCCGGAGTGTCCGGAGAATTCCGTTCTGGATTTTGAGGTGGATTTCGTACGGGTTTCTTTTGGCCAGGAGAGAAGATTTAATCAATCAGCATGAACTTCACTTTGTTTTTCGCTTGCCGTTTCTGGGTTTTGCATACAAAGGAATCCACTAACAAATCCGCTGCAGCACGTCTGCAAGGTCGGTGCAGTTACAGAGGTTTCCCCGAGTTGTTTTTTGAAAGTCCATTGGAACAGGTGAAGGCACCCTGGGAGGTCCAAAGTAGCATAACATAGCAGCTTGTTTTCTCACGCGCAGGGGGTCTCTCCCGCCCTCCCTCCCTCGCCCTCCGTCCCTCCTCCCCCTCCCCCTCCTCCCTTCTCCTCCCCCTTCTCCTCCTCCTCCTCCTCCTCCTCCTTTCTCCGTCCCTCCTCCCTCCTCCCACCTCCCTCCTCCCTACATCCATCCCTCCTCCTCTTCCCCCCTCCCCGAGGAGCACGCTCAACGACACCTGCGTTCCCCTCCCTCCCCAGACATCCCACGCTCTTGGTCAGGAGTGAAGGCTTAAACAATCAGCATGAATTTCACTCTGTTTTTCGCTTGCGGTTTCTGGGTTTTGCATACAAAGAAATCCACGAACAATCCGCTGCAGCACGTCTGCAAGGTCGGTGCAGTTACAGAGGTTTCCCCGAGTTGTTTTTTTGAAAGTCCATTGGAACAGGTGAAGGCACCCTGGGAGGTCCAAAGTAGCATAACATAGCAGCTTGTTTTCTCACGCGCAGGGGGTCTCTCCCGCCCTCCCTCCCTCGCCCTCCGTCCCTCCTCCCCCTCCCCCTCCTCCCTTCTCCTCCCCCTTCTCCTCCTCCTCCTCCTTTCTCCGTCCCTCCTCCCTCCTCCCACCTCCCTCCTCCCTACATCCATCCCTCTTCCTCCTCCCCCCTCCCCGAGGAGCACGCTCAACGACACCTGCGTTCCCCTCCCTCCCCAGACATCCCACGCTCTTGGTCAGGAGTGAAGGCTTAAACAATCAGCATGAACTTCACTTTGTTTTTCGCTTGCGGTTTCTGGGTTTTGCATACAACGAAATCCACGAACAATCCGCTGCAGCACGTCTGCAAGGTCGGTGCAGTTACAGAGGTTTCCCCGAGTTGTTTTTTTTGAAAGTCCATTGGAACAGGTGAAGGCACCCTGGGAGGTCCAGAGAAGCATAACATAACAGCTTGTTTTCTCACGCGCAGGGGGTCTCTCCCGCCCTCCCTCCCTCGCCCTCCGTCCCTCCTCCCCCTCCCCCACCTCCCTTCTCCTCCCCCTTCTCCTCCTCCTCCTCCTTTCTCCGTCCCTCCTCCCTCCTCCCACCTCCCTCCTCCCTACATCCATCCCTCTTCCTCCTCCCCCCTCCCCGAGGAGCACGCTCAACGACACCTGCGTTCCCCTCCCTCCCCAGACATCCCACGCTCTTGGTCAGGAGTGAAGGCTTAAACAATCAGCATGAACTTCACTTTGTTTTTCGCTTGCGGTTTCTGGGTTTTGCATACAACGAAATCCACGAACAATCCGCTGCAGCACGTCTGCAAGGTCGGTGCAGTTACAGAGGTTTCCCCGAGTTGTTTTTTTTGAAAGTCCATTGGAACAGGTGAAGGCACCCTGGGAGGTCCAGAGTAGCATAACATAACAGCTTGTTTTCTCACGCGCAGGGGGTCTCTCCCGCCCTCCCTCCCTCGCCCTCCGTCCCTCCCCCCCCTCCCCCTCCTCCCTTCTCCTCCCCCTCCTCCTCCTCCTCCTCCTCCTCCTCCTCCTCCTCCTCCTCCTCCTCTTCGTCCTCATTACCTTCCTCCTCCTCCTCATTATCCTCCTCCTCCTCCTTCCCCCTGTCCTTTCCCGGGAGGCAGACTGCGGCCTGTCTCGTTTTTTTGCCCAGCCTTCCCCGCGGGGGCGCCGTGCGCGCCATGGCCACCGCGGGCACCAGCCAGGCCACGAAGGCCCCGCGCTCGGGCCACCCCCTCCTTCCTCCCGCGGCTGTCAGGGTTCATGTCGACTCCTCCGATTCGATTCGATTCGAATCGATTCGATTTAGCTGATTTTGTCATCCCCCCGGGCCCAGTTCCGACCCACAGTTTCGACGCAGCTGTTGTGGGTTGGTTTAAGAGGAAAGGATCGTGGCCCGCCCGCCCGGCGCGTGCGCCCTCCCGGGCGTTCTCCCCCGGCCGGCTGGCCCCTTCTGATCTAGCTGCTAGCCGAAAGCTTACCGGACACCCTACCACACTCATTTCGCCATGACATGGAGGGATCAATCACTTACGATGAAGATAAGTTGGAGTAAGAGACGACTACAGGATTAAGATGAGGAGATATAATTCCGAGACGGTCGTGATCACAGTTTGCCTACCAGCATGGTCAGGCAAGAGCCCATATCAACATAAAATTCGCAAGCTATTGGTTATCAGCCGAAAGTTCTGTCTTCGATTCAAGTGGTTCGACCAGAGGGAACTATATTTCGCCCGTCCAGAGATGATGTACGCCCCGAAGAAGGATCACGCCATGGCGTGATTATGGATGTTCCTGAACGCGGTTATGCTGCTTATGTCGTGGAATCGAGCCAACGTCCATCCACACAAATTTGTTGGAATCTCTCGTGCGATGATGAGCCTCGTCCTGGTACTCCGGGGATCAAGGGCGCCACTCGACTCGGCCGAGACGGAGAGTATGAAGGGGACCTAATGCCGCTCGACGACCAGGCGGATGTTTCCAAGTACCTCTCGGACGACGACCGCGATGTGGAGGCCATATCACCGGAGGGAAAAATTTCCGCGCGGGTCAACGCCCTGGCAAATTTGTTTCCATGATGATCATGGGGCCATGCGATGAGGGATTTGAGGTCTATGACAGAGCGTCTCCTGTTCCATTGGGTGGCCTCCAACAACCCCGCGCGCAAGTCCCGCCCGCGCGCGGCGAGGATGCCGCGATCCAATCTGATGATTCTTTGGAACGGAATTTGGAGGATATTATCGATGAGGAGTTCGCGGGCGGCCCCGTAAGGGCGTCGAGCAAGCAGAGACGTGAACCTACTAGTCTTGCGATGACCTCGCCACTCGGGAAGCGAAGTAATTCTGGCGATCTCCCGGAGCACCCCCCTATGCCCGCTGCGGGGGGAATGCCCGAGAGCCATGCTCCCGGGCGCCCGCGGCAGACCTCGACGTTCGGGGCGCCTGATTCACGCGCCCGCTCTTCCCGCGAGAGAAGCGCCGAGAGAGGTGGGCCCAGGGCCCCAAGACCGCGATCCGAGAAATCCGATGTGTCAAACTTGCCAGGAATATCGAGCACCGCCAGCATGCGCATCAACGCCAAGTGTGCCAACTATGGACCGAAGTGTGCCGTGGTGCCAGTGTGGGAAGGCAGTCTGTTTCGGGTGCTCTAATGTCAGCAGTCTCTGTAACCTAAAGTTCCCATGTCCAACGCGCGCGGCTCCCGGATCGCATGACGGCGCCGGGTTGCGCGCGCATGAGTGGCGCGAGGCCGAGGAAAGGAAGAGGTTTGAGATCATGGGGGCCAGGGCGGGAGATCCTGCGGGAATGCGCAAGCAACTGAGGCGGTCGGAGTTTCAACAGCGAGCGGCTGCCGCCGTCCAGTTGGAGCGAGACCGGGGGGCCATGGCGAACGCCGCGCGTTGCCTGGAACGCCAACGGGCGGCGGCAGCTCAACTAGCTTGTGCCGCGACAGAGGAAATGAGGGGGATCGCCAATGGGCCCGAGCATGCTGTCGCCTCAGAGCGCCAAGCACATCTTCAGAAGAAGCATCTCGCAGAGCGGGGTGCGCCGTCCGAGGGCCCTGTGAAGCTCGGCGGGCGATAATGACGTAGGCCGCCATGGTGTTGCAGGCAGCCGAGAATCGGAGCGCGCGATTGGCCGCGGAGGCTGCTGCTGCAGCGCAGCAGGCCGAGACGAACCGACTCGTCGCGGAGGAGAGCTATGTTCGATCCGTGGCCGAGATGCGACGCGCCCGCAAGGAAATGCGACGAAGTGAGGTGATTGCGGATGAGAGTGTCGCCGCGCAGCCTCGCGCGGCGGAGTTGGAGGTTGCCCGGTTGATGATGGGGCGGGAAGCAGATTGGGGCAGTCTGTTTCGCAAGCTTGATCAGCGCCAGATCCAGTGGCATCCCGAAGGGATGTTTTCGGGGACATCTCCGGGCGCCAGGTCGACTACCCACGCCAGCGCGGCGGCGGCATCTACAGTTCATTTGCGCGCGCCGACCGCGGTCGGGCGACCGGCCGCGTGCGGGCGTCCAGGTCGGAATCCCCGCGCGGGAGATTTGTGGTGCCACCTGTGTTCCAAAGTGGCCTCTCGCGAGTGCTCGCGCTTCGACGCAGGCGCATGTGTCGACCGCATTTTCCGCGCGGGCAAGATGCGCGTGCGCTTCCTTCAGATCCACATGGGGGTGGCGGAGACGGGGGGGGCGATCAAACCGCCGCTGAGCGAGCCAAGGGGTGTTCAAAACACAACCAAACACGCTCAAAACACAACCGAACGCACGCGGCTGCACAACAATGCGCAACGTCCATGGATGCCGCTATGGAGGAGGGCCGCCACGCGAAACCACTTCGACGCAGCGGGTCTGTAGAATGGGCGCTTTGCAACAATATTTCGGTGCAATCACACAACAGCGTAACAGATATAACGACGCAGAGGTTTCGTACATTTACACAAGCGAACCGCCGCCAGAAGCCTGATCGGACCCCTTGGCGGTATCCCCAAGTCCACTGCGCCTGCAAGCATAAACCAGTTGCAAAATGACGACAGCAACGCATCGTTCCTGCAACGCACAACGTACCACAAATCCGGATCATCATTATTTCGGCATGTGCATCTGTATTTGCACATGCACATGTGCATATGTTTGTGCGTTTGCACTTTGCAAGCCCCCCGGAGGACGAGCCCCCCGAGGCATCCAAAGGCTTCCAGACATCCCCGACGACCCCCGAAGAGCCCAAGCAGACACCAGGGACCACAAAGGGTCTCCGAGGGCTGCCATGGACCTCCGAGGATCGCAAGGGGGATTCCCGGAGACCACCGAAAGCCGCCAGAGGCAGCCGAAGCCCCCCGAAACCCACCGGCCCCCAAGACGATCACCAGGACCGCGAGCCCTGGCGGCTTCCAGTGGTCCCGAGGACCCTGGAAAGGCTCGGGGCTTCCGAGAGCCTCCAGGGGCGGCCGACAACCTGCAGAGGCTTCGGACATACGCCGAAGACCTCGCATGACTGCCAAGGACTCCAGGGACGGCCCTAGGAGGAGCGCTGGAGGCCTCCGACGGGGCCACGCCGAAGGGCTTCCCACCGGCGCTTCGGGGAGCCCGCCCTCCCCCAAGCAGCGGGCCCAGGGGGCGAGAGGAGCGGGCGCCGGCCAACCGCCGCCGCGACGACGACGACGACGAGGGGGAGGGGGGAGGAGAGGGACGGAGGGAGGGAAGGGGGGGGGCAGGAAGGGAAGGGGGGGGAAGGGGGGAGTGATGTAGGGAGGGGTGGAGAGTCAAGGCGGGGAGGGAGAGGATGGAGTCAAGGCAGGGAGGGAGAGGGTGGACGGGGGCCCTATCCTCGATTACCTCGAGAGGCAAGGAAGCGGGTCGGGGGGCCGAGGGCATTCCCAGGGACGTCGCGAAAAGGTCTTTTGAGAGAGCAACGGCCCATCAAGATGCTGTTGTGTAGTAGCGCTTTCTCATGGTAAGCTATATTGAGAGGACTTGAGAATGTTTGAGAGATTTTGAGAGGAATTGAGAGAAATTGAGAGAAATTGAGATATAATATCCCGGGGACGACCCAAATTGAGAGAAATTGAGACAGAAAGGTTCGCTTGGTGAGATTTTTTGAGACAAATTGAGACAACTAGTGCCGTCTGGTTCAGGACAATTGAGACCGCGTAGCCTGACTTGGCGAAGGCAGCTGAGCGTGTTCGATGGCAAACCGCATCGGAGATCCTCACGGGGCCGCGGCCGCGCAGTGGCACCCGGACGCCATCCTCGCTTCTATTCCCTCCTCCTCTTCCCTCCTCCGCTGCCCACTCCTTCCTCCTCGCCCCCCATCCTTCCCCCCCCTCCCTCCTCCCCCCCGCCCCCCTCCTCCTCCCTCCTCCTCGCTCCTCCTGCCTCCCCCCGCCCCCTGGGCAACGGCGACAGCAGTAAGAGGCGATGCGCTTTGAACGCGAGGTGCAGCGATTACTGCGGCCTGCCCAGGTAGGAGCTTGGGGGGGGCAACGGGGCGGGGAGGGGCGTGCGAGGGGCCTCGGACAGGGGGCCAAAGTACTCTCGTGAAAGGGCCCGCTAGCATGCACCCGTCCCGCACCAGTCGCGAACGCCAGAAACATGAAGATAGCGGGGGCGGTGTCTAAACGAGCAGCAGGGTCAAACCATGCGCCCCCGCGATGTTGTCTCATTACATCGTGTGCCATTCTAGCTACGAGGATTCAGACGCGGCCTTGCTCAGAGAACGCGTCGTCTAGAGTGCGATGGGCCTTGACCTGGGATCAAGAAATCCGGGGCCCCGGCGCGACGTGGCCCCGCGCCCTCCAGTAGCGGCTGAAGAAGGTGGCACCCTTCAAGATTTAGGCGCGCTGCGCGACTCCTCGGAAATGAGCCATGCAATCCACTGCCAATTCTAAGGATCATTCGAGAGCGCGACCTTAATGGCGCATCACTTCGCGCGAGGACAAGGGCCATGCCAGACGACCGCTCCTGAACGCTAATGCGCGCGCGCCCCAAACCTGCTCGCTTCGCCCGAGCACGAAGCCGGCCGTCACGAAGCCCGCCCAATCACCAAACTGCAACATGGGCACCGCGACGGTGAAAAACTCGCGCGCAATGGGCACCCTCCGAGGAAGATAAAGATCATCTCGCGCCGGACGGCGCGCTCAACTTTCGCCCCCCCCGTCGACGCCACCCCCATGTGGATCTGCATGAGCGCTGCTGCGGAAAGGGCGCATCAGAAGAGCGAAGACGAGGGGACCTTGTCGGACGAGAAAGAAACTTCAGGAACCAAGCGCCGCTGCGTCTATGCCGAGGGCGGCTTCTCGTGACCGCTCGCCTCGGCCCGCTCGCGCCCAGGGCCATGCCTCGGGAAGTGATGGTCGTCGGGCCGCGAGCGTTGAGTCGATGGGGGCTACTTGAGTTTAAGGAGACTGCGAGGGCCGAAGATGAGGGGCTCAAGGAAGAGCTCGAGCAGGCGATGCAGTGGGAAGAGGAGACTGCTTGGATGCGCGCTGAAAGCAGGGTAAACCGGACATGCGCGAGGAGAGGGCTGCAGCGGCTGCCGCCGTGGTGAATCAGAATTGGGGGCAGCTCGCGCCAGCGCGGCCATTTCCCCCCCCCTTGGTGCGCGCCTCCAGCGCCGGGGGGCTTGCCGAGCATATTCAGATATATTGGCTCCCTGAATTAGCTTGGCGAAGGGCCCAACCTCATGCAGTCCTGAATGCCGCAGTTGAGAATGCCATCTTCGCCCGCGCTCCCTATGGGGCCACGGGCCGCGCGAGGGGCGCGCCGACGTGCGTGGCGGGGCGCGCGACGCGAGCGAAGACGATCGGTCTGCGTGAGAGAGACCGAGAGCGGGTAAGTCTGAGCGCGAGCGAGTCTGATTGTGAATGAGTCTGCGCGCGCGTGAGTTTACGTGAATGAATGTCGACGCCCGTGTCGGCCCGCCCTTGGCGGGGGTCGCGCCAGCTTCCTCCCCGTCATTTATCTCCCTCTTTCCCCGTGCGCGCCAATGTCCACGGCTGCGGGCGCGGCGCCGCGCGGGGCCCCCGCGACGCGCGTTGGTCGCCCCGAGGTGGCCCCACCGACGCGCGCGGGTCGTCCGCTGCGCGGTGCAGAGAGAGCTAGCTGGCTGGCCGATAGCGGGCAAGGCTGCGGCCGCTGGGCAGAGCGACGACGGGGGCGAGCGAGGCTCTGGGCAGAGCGCAGCACGGAATTCCCGCGACGTGCGCTGGTCGCCCCGAGAGGGCCCCAGCGACGCGCGCGGGTCACCCGCGGCGCGAGGCGAAACTGTCGGACCGTTGAGAGGACGGCGAGGTTCGGGCGGGCGTCTCCTCATGTCAAGCCTCGCGGATATGAAGCCCAACCCCCTTGCGAGGGCCGTCGCCTCCCTCCTGCGCCGCTTCGCGCGCGCCGCAAATCGCCCCAGCTGCTTCCGCAAGCTCCCGGGCGGCCCTGCCGGGGGGAATTCGACGCGCGGCGCCCGCGCGAGCAGTGGGTCTTCTTGGCGCGTGGCGCGCGAGAGGAGCGCGTAGAGCTCCAGCAGACAATGCGGCGATACTTGACCTAAGAACATCATTTGAGCAATGCGGCATCAAGCAGCTGGAAGAATTGGCGATAGTTCTGACCCTTATTACGTCCCGATAAGCATCATCATCATCAGCATCATGATCATCATAGTGATCATCCTCCTCCTGTTCCTGCTTCTCCTCTTCCTGCTCTTCCCCCTGCCCCCCTCCCCCATCCTCCTCCCCCCTCCTACTCCGCCTCCTCCCCCTATGCTACCCTTCCTGCTCTTCTCCCTCCTCCTCCCCCTCCTACTCCTCCTCCTCCCCCCCCATCCCCCCCCTCCTCCTCCCCCTCCCTGCTCCTGCTTCGCCCCCCCTCCTCGTGCACTTCCTCCTCCCCCTCCCCCCCCCTCCTCCTCCACCTCCTCCTCCTCCTCCTCCTGAGTTCCTCCACGGCCTGCTCCTTTCGCCCTCCTCCGAGCCCCGGCGGCCTCGACCATTTTCGGGCAATGTTGCTGGGATGTCTGTGGTTTTGCTGATCTATGCGTGTGTGAATATTTATGTGTATATATATATATGTGATCATACCAACATTTAACCTGACTGTTTGGGCGATGGCCAGAAATCCTGCAGCCCTGTGTTGCTCGAGAAAAAGAGCAGCCCTCCCATCGTCTTTCTCCGCGACGGGGGGGGGGGGGGGGGGGGGGGGGGGGGGGGCGCGCGCGCGGTGGCGGAACTTGGTCGAGGCTCGCGGGCCAGATCCGCCGTCGGCGAGCTCCAGGAGCTCCTCGCGGAGACCCAGCGGCGGTGGGTCCGCGAATGCAGCGGCGAGACGATCCGCGTTGCTCTACTACAACGGAATACTTATTGCTGGCCAGGGCCGCGGGAGGAATCGCGCCATGGCAAGGAGGTCAGGGCGAGATTTCGACTTGGGCCTTCGAGCGTGTTCAAGGCTGAACCTGCGGGCAAGCGCAAGGCGAAGTGTGCGAACAGGCGCGGTGGCAGAGCCCCAGAGGCTAGAGCCCGCCGCTAGAACCGACGGAGCGCCTGGAGGAAGCTGGCCGAGCGTGGCGATGCCGCTCAGCTTGCGGAAGAGGAGCGAGCAGCGGTGAAGCGACAGGTCGCGCTCGATCTCCAGCGCCAGGCGAAGGCCGACAAGGAAGATGGAGGGTCAAGTGCGATAACTGGTCGAGCAGGTGCAGAGGCTGACGGCAGAGAGTCAGCAGATGAGGAACGAGCTTCAGCAGCGAGATCAAGCAATGGCCGAGATGCGAGGTCAGTGTCAAGGACAAGCCGACAGAGAACGAGGGCCTCGCGGCGAGATGATGGACCAGAATGTCCTTCACACATTGAAGCCGGTCGGCTGCCAGAGAGCGAGCCGGAAGACGTTCTGCTCCCAGTGCGCGGCCGACCCGATCGCGCAATGCCGAAGATATCGACCTCTTCTCGAGAAGTGCGAAGATGGAGCGCAGGAAGTGGACCACTTGGACCTGTCAGCCCAAGAGGAGGAGCTAAGCACGCAGCTGTACTTCGCCCTGGCCCCAGTCACGCCCGAGGACGCGGTGGGGGAGATGATCGCCAGGAACAGCAGCGCTGGCGCAGGGGCAGCTTGCTGGAGGCAGCTTCAGAAGGAGTACAACCCAAGCGAAGCAGGCAACGCGCCGGCGATGCTGGCCAAGCTTACGGACGCGAAGTTCGAGGCAACAGACGACGTGATAGTGAGCATCATCGTGCTCGACGAGGACATGACGGGGTGGCAGATGATGTCGGGCGAGCCCGCGTCGGATCTCATTGAGCGAGGAATCCTCGCCGAGGCGCCCAAGGATCACGCGGGGTTGCAGGGGCACGTGTTTGGGGCGGCAGTCGGCTGAACACGCGCGAGATCCTGCGAGCCGAAGTTGCGTCGGCGCTGACGGCGGAGCGAGCGGCCCGCGACGATCCGACGGACATCGGCGGGTTGAAGGGGCGGCAAGAAGGCGTGGAGAGGCTGCGGCAAGGGCAGGGGGGGCAGGGGCAAGGGGGGGCGGCCGAACCCAGACGCCGACCTGGAGTGCAACAGCTGTCGCCAGAAAAGGCCACCGCAGCGCCAACTGCCGCAAGTGGATAGCCGACGAGAAGAAGGCATCCGCCAACCACGACAACAAGGACAAGAAGCAGCACGCGCAGCCTCTGCCAGGGGCGCGCAGCAGTGCCGAGAGCGCAGTGACATTGCCCGTCACCTCGCCAGTCTGCAGAGGGATGCAAGCGAAGATGATTCCGGGCCTGAGGGCCAGGGTCGCACATCGCGAACCCACAGGATCGACTGGAAGTACACCCTGCCCGCCTACCACGAGTTCATCTACATCTCGTGCAAGACGATTTTTAGGGGTAGAAGATGACGCTATGAAGAGTGGAAGCTGGACTTCTGCGGGGCACGCGCAGACTGCTGCTCGGACAAGCGCAGGCGCTCGAATTTCGACCTCTGGTAGCTGCTCCGAGTCAGCTGCGGTCGGGCCCGCGCTGCTCGAGATCGAGGGCCTACATGGGGCAGGGTTTAGAAGATGGCCGACTGCAGTTAGCCCCGCTTCGGAATGCCATCGCGCTCGGCTCAGGCGCGCAGATCAGCGCCGTGCCGAGAAAGCAGGTCACCCAGTACAACTACACGCCGACGGCCAGTAGCCTTATTGGCCTGAAAGGTATCCGAGGCGCGGAGATCGAGAGGCACGGCCATGTGGAACTTAACCTGTCCAGAGGAGGAGAGGTAATCCAAGTTGGCGCGGAAGTTGCTGATGTGGAGCATCCCGTTGTGGCCACAGATGCGGTAGCGCAACGAGGCCAGGGCGTTCTCCATCGTCCTGCAGGACGCTGGATCATCAACGGCGCCATCGAGCCACCTGAAGGGGCTGAATTCGTACCTCTACGACGTCACCCGGCCAACTATTAGTTAGAGTACGATCACATCATAGACTGCGAAGCCCAACCAGAAGCAGCGCAGGTAGCAGCAGTGAGGAAGACGCCGCCGCTGAAGGTCCCAGCTGAACAAGGAGCTGGATCTTTTTCTGGGGGTTCCCGGCCCAGAGGCGAACGAGACTACGACTGCGCCGACGAGTGTGCTGAAGTCACCCTGCCAACCTTGTGCTGCGGAGAGGGCCGCGCGCGAAGGGCATCGCCTACCTTTTCGCCCTTGGCGCCCAGTGCGCGTGGAAGCTCGAGCGGATGGCGATCCGCGCTGCGTGCAGGAGCCAGCGGGCGAGAGGCAAGTGCCGAAGGTGGTGTTCGACATCTTCTATGTGGGAACTGACCAGCCGGCGGCTAAGTACAAGCTCGAAGGAGGCCACTTACTTCAGCATCCGTGAGAAGCTGGCGGTAACGAAAGCAGATCTAGAACAGGCGACCGCGGTTCTGAACGCGATCGATTGCCAGATCCTGGCGCAAGCGGCGCTTTATGCTAACAAAGAGTTGTATGACTTCAAGGTGCCCTTCCTGAAGCCTGCGCCGTAGGTCTGGGGTCGCGCGACAGTTGTCCTTCAGGCAGACCAGGGGCCTACCGCGATGGCCCTGGCCAAAGCAGTTCGAGATCGGAGGTCGCGCTCTACCTTGGTGCGGGGGTCGCCGCTTTTCTCCAAGCAGAGTGCTGGCTACGCCGAGGGTGCCAACGAGCTCGCAGCAGGATTTCTGTGGGCCTGCGTGCTGAAGCTGGAGCCCAAGTTGGGGCGCGAGATCTAGACGACGGATCCATTCGCGCCTTGGCTCGTCAACTCGGCGGGCTGGATGACCGCCGGGCTCCAGCCGCGACGCCACGGGGGCTCATCCCACAAGGTGCTGTACGGCAAGGAGTACAGTGGGGAGATTGCGGAGATGGGCGAGCAGGTCCGATCCATTCAGAGAGCTAGACGGATGGTCGCAGGAATCGCTGCGACGGCCGAGGCTGAGCTAACGACAAGGCTGCGGTTAGTCCCGCGCCTGCCCGCGGCGGTTGGACTCGCGCGCGGGCTGGGGGCCCGCGGGGGGTCCCGCGGAAGGCCCGCGGGAAGGGGCCACACAGCTGGTGCCGTGCTCATGTTTCTCGGCTGGAGGCCGAGAAGCTCCCCTGCACCCAAGGAGAGGTGCTAGGAAGTTAGTAGTTTTACTGATATATGTATATGTGTATATATATATATGCATATACATGATCATACCACTATTCCCAGACTGTTTGGGCGATGGCCCGAAACCATGCGTCCCTTTGTTGCTCAAGAGAAAAAGCAGCCTTCCCTTTTCCTTTCTCCGCGACCGGGGTGGAGGAGCACATGCAAATAACGCCAATAACTCAGGCCTCTGGCGAGAACTCCGGACGATGCTTCGAGCGCCCCTGCTGGGTTACACGCTGCAGCCACGCAATGAACCAACCCCTCATTCAGAACGTCGCCACTGGGGCCTTCGGTGGAGCTATCCATGTCGTCGGAGCCGAACGCGGGAAATGCCGAAGTGGGTGTTGGTGGAGCCGAGGCTTTCGGTGGAGCCACGGGCCGTCTGAGGGGTGCGCCAAAATGGGGCGGGGTCACCATGCGTGCCCTGCCACTGGGGTCTTCGGTCGAGCTCCCTATGGGGCCGCGAACCGTGTGGAAGGTGCGCCAAAATGTGGCGGGGCCGCCATGCGAACCCTGCCACTGGGACCTTCGTCGGAGCTTCCTACTTGGCCGCGAAGCGTGTGAGGGGTTCGCCAGAATGGGGCTGGGATGACATGCGGTCTGCGCCACTGGGACCTCAGTTGGAGCCCCCTATGGGGTCACGAAGCGTGCGGGGGGAACCGCCAGAATGGGGCGGGGATGCCATGCGGGCTGGGCCGCGAAGCGTGTGAGGATGCGCCAGACTGGGGCGGGGATGACATGCGGTCTGCGCCACTGGGACCTCAGTTGGAGCTCCCTATGGGGTCACGAAACGTGTGGGGGGTGCGCTAGAATGGGGAGGGGGCGCCATGCGGGCTGCGCCACTGGGACCTTAGCTGGAGCTCCCTATGGGGCCACGAAACGTGTGGGGGTGCGCCAGACTGGGGCGGGAATGCCATGCGGGCTGCGCCGCTGGGACATTAGTTGGGGCTTCCTTTGGGGCCGCGAAACGTGTGGGAGGTGCGCCGGAGGGGGGCGCGGATGTCATGCGGGCTGCGCCACTGGGGCCTTAGTTGGAGCTCCCTATGGAGCCGCGAAGCGTGTGCGGGGGTGCGCCAGAAGGGGGCGCGGATGCCATGCGGGCTGTTCCACTGGGACCCTAGCTGGGGCTCCCTATGGGGGCGCGAAGCGTATGGGGGATGCGCCGAAACAGAGACACGCGGAGAGCAAATGCAAGGATGGGGAGGAGGGAGGGCGGGGGGGAGGAGGAAGAGGAGGAGGGGGGGGAGACGCGCGGCACCGTCTTTTCAAAGCGAGGACCCAGCACCGCAGGATGGTTGGGGCAAAAATTCAGAACGACCCTCGACAGGCAGCGTCGCAACTCTTATCCGGACCGCGGGGCAGGCCGACAGAGAAAAGCGGGCCATGCAAGGGCGAGGAACGGGCGGGGGAGCGAGGGGCCGAGGCGCGAGTGGGGGAGAGGGGAGAAGGGCGCCAGGGAAGAACAGACCAGGCCGACAGACGGGCGGCCGGCGATGTGCATTTGCGCAGCTTCGATGACGCGCGCGGCCGTCGCGGGGCCCGCCCAGACGTGAAGCGCCTCAATCCGCGGGGTCCTTTTGCGGTGGGATTGCGCGCCTTTGCCGGGGGGCGAGGTGCGGTCAGCAAGCGGGCGTCGAAGACGCGAGCGCACGCTTGCGCGTCGGGCGGCGTTGTGGCGGGGGGCGATGCCGAGTGCGACGGTGAGTTCGTCCGCGCAGGCGTCGCTATCTTTCTGGTTGCCCCAGTGCTTCGGCAATGTCGGCGTCGCCAGTTTCTTCGGCGTCGCGCCCGGCCAGCGGCGCCGTGCCCGTCTGGTAAGCCCGCGCCAGGTCGGCTGAGCACGCTGGGGGATTCGCGGAAGCTGATGAATCTGTATCTGCGGCCGCGGGCTCCCGATGTAGAGCGTGCAGGCGAGCGCGCGCCGTTCGTCGCGTCGTTGGGCGCGGTGCATGGGCAGAGCGCGTTCATCCAGGGCGCGGCGCAGTTGACAGCGAGTTGCGGCGGCGCGACGGGCGGCGGCGGAGGGCAGAGGATGCGCGCTCGGCGGCTGGCGCCCAAGTGTCCGCCGCGTCGTCGACGAAAGTTGCGCCCGCGAAGAAACGCCCTCGCGGGGGCGGGGGGGGGTGCGCGGGCGTCTGGCAGTCGTGCCTGGGGCAGGCGCGCGCGTGTGCGAAGCGAGGGGCAGCTGCGAAGTGGCTGGCTGATCTGTCGCGCGGGGCCAGTGGCGCCTCGCAGAAGCGGGGCGCAGAGCGGGCCGGCCTCTCGCGCCGCGTGGTCGAACGGCTCGCGCGTGACAGCGGTGGGGCTGCGGCGGGCGGTGGGGCGGGGGCGTTCTATCTGACTCGGTCCGGGTGTGTCTTATTGTCGTGGCTGGTGCAGGTAGGAGCAGGTGCTCGAAGTGTTTGCGCGAATTTCTCAATGGCCAGATGATGGTGTGGGAGCACGGCATCCAGCGCCAGTTTCTTGCAAGTTAGAATGCCGCGGCTGCGTGGGCCGGGGGTGGGGCGCCGCCCATGGCCGGGGGCGCGCGCCCATTGATCTGGCGGAGGTTTGCAAGCAAGTGCGCAGCAAGGGCGCGGATGGCTCAGCGGGTGCCATTTCCGAGGGTATGTCTGGGCGTGCGATGGGTAGTTCCGGAAGAAGCGAGCGCCTTCAGCGCGACGTTGTTGCGCCTGCTGGGCGGGCTCGGCGCCGAGCGCGCGCGCCTCGCTCTCTGCGGGGGGCCGATGGTGGGAAGCGGGTGCCTCTCGGAGGGCGGGGAGTCGTTTTCAGCGGCGACTGCTGGCAGCTTCCAGCTGTTAGGGGGACGTTGTTATTTTGCGGCCCGTTCAGGCCAGGGGCGATCCGGAACGCGCGTGTCCCTGTCATGCCTTGAGCGTTTCCAGCAGCGAGTGTCCAGCGTAGCTTTGCAGCGCCAGGCCAGGGTCACAACGCTTTCTTCATGGTCGGGGGCAGAGGCGCGGGCGGGGGGCCCTGGGGGGCGCGTTGTTCCATCCGTGGCTTGCCGACGATGAGCGCGGGCTCTGGGCTGCCGTCCGCCGGTCGGCATTCGCGCGGGAATTACGCCGACGTTGCGTCGCGAGCCTCTGTCTGGCACGGGCGCGAGGCAATGTCCGGATGCCCTGTCAGCGCTTTGCAATGCGGAGCGCGGCGCGTGCCAGAAAGAGAGGTCGCGTCGAGGCCGGGTGGGCCGGCGGGGCGTCGCTTCGGGGCGACGTGGCTGAATGCTAGGCGATGAGCGATTCATGGGCGTTCCGTAAGTCCACTTGTACAACGCGCTCTATTATCATGCGAGCAACTGCGGGCTTTGGCACGCGCGCAGGCGAATGACCTCCGACATGCGTGGGCCGCGGCGACCGACGCGCGCGCGCCGAAGGGGCAGGCGCAGAGCGCGGAGCACGCGGACCAGTGGAAAGAAACGCTGTTTCAATGCAGCGACCGCGCCGCGAGTGGGATCATGGGCCCGGTGCCGATGCTGCTGGATCTACTCGCGAGGTTCGCGGGTCTTGACATCGGGCGCGGGGCGCGCGCGTGCGTTCCCGAGGTCGGGCGCGCGGGTGCGCGCTCAGTCCGCTCAGTTCGACCGCGCGTAAGAGCGGCCCTTCGCTGGAGTGGCCTCTGGTGCTGGTCCAAAGGGGGTCGGGGGTCATTTTCTCGCGGAATGAGCTCGACCTCGCGTCGGCCCCCGCGTCGCGCAATTGCGCTCGCATCTGGGCGCGCCAGGTTTGGCCCCGCCCCTTGCAATCCGCGGCATCGCATGCGCGTCGCGCCCTACAGCTTGCATTGGTTACCCGATGGGGGGGCCGGTCGACCAGGCGGCGCATTTTGCGGCCCAGGACCAGTCCCGAATCCCAGCCCGATTCTTCAAGCGTCTGGCTGGAATATGTCGGATATCTTTGGGTCTCTTTGAATGTCTTTGAATGTTTTAGAAGATTTTTCCGAGCCGATGGGGATCTGCACTATTCTAAGTTACCCAGAGATATTCAAACATATTCCAGGCTCTCGGACGGGGCCAGTTTTGGCGATGACGCCGGGCCTGGTCAGACGTCATCGCGACGCGGCCCAGCAGTGACAGATCTCATCGCGGTGGCCCCCGGCAGCGAGCGTCTGCAGTCGCAGCGCTTTCGAAGTGCCATTTGGGGCGCTCGAATTCAATCGGCGGAATTCCGCGATTTCCCGCTGTCCCGCTGGCGCGCAAATCGTTTCGAGTGGTGCCCCGCCGATCGTTGATGCGGCGCGGCAACGCCGGCTTGCGCGATCGTGTTGGGCGCCCGCGGGCGCCCCTGAACCCGCGCGCCAAAGGTCGCTCCAGCCAAGGGTCACGACCGCGGGCGCGCCGCGGACGAACGACCGGGCCGCGCGCGCGACGCGGCGACAGGCGCGCCCGTGGAGTCCTGGCGAGGCTGGGCGCGTCAAGATGCTGCGCCATGGGCCCCTTGTCGCGCCCGATTTCGGCGGGGCCGCGCGCGCGCCCTGTGGGCCGACGCCCGCGGCGCGCGCTGGGGGCCCGCTGGAGCGGCGGAGCGAGGGCCGCGCGACAGCGGCGTGAGAAGGGCAACCGAGCGGGAGATGGCGGAGCTGGTTTGTCAGGGTGGAGGATTTGGCGCTGCGTTGTCGGGCTTGCTCTGAGCGCGATGGAGGCGTGGAGGTGCGGCGGCCGCTGAGCGCATTCACTGCGGAGAGGAGAGCTAAGCTCTCGTGGGATGTCGCGATTGCTGAAATTTGAGATCTTTGCCGCGCGAAGTGCGCGCGTCGACGCGGAGTGCATTGCTTGCGACATGCGCGGCGCTTTGAAGTGGAAGTCTCAGTCGACGCGGAGGGGCGAAGCGCCAGATGCGCAGGGGCATCGGCGGAGTTGGCCGCGCGAGAGCGGGGGGGTGATGTGGTATTTCTGCAATTGGCGGTGTCAGATGGAGGTCCTTCCGCCCCGCGCATTGGAGAAGGTTATGATGGAGTGCCCAGCGCGCGAGGGTCCGTCCGCATTGAGGCGTGCGATGCGATCATTTCGCCACGGCCGCGCCCGCGTAGAAAACGCGCCCGCCCCCGCGTGCAGCGAGCGCGGGGTGGGGTGGGGGGGCAGGGGGGCGCGTGCGAGTTCGGCGCGCGGGCCCTGCAGTTAGGCTACTGCAGGAGGCGAGAACGCGGATGGGACAGATAGCGATGCTTGGGTCGCAAAACGCCGGCGCGCACGGACGCGAGCGCTAACGGGGCCGCGCGCGGGAGGGGGAAGTGCGTGCTTCGCCCCGCAACGCGAAGGACCAAACGCATTATCTGCGCGGTCGGCATATGTATCCACCGCGCGCGCGGCGCCCCGCGACCGCGGAAAACGGGGTGGGGCGCCCGCGCCGCGGCCGCGTGGAAGCGGTCCCAGCGCGTGCGCCTGTGGAGATGGCAAGGCGGGGGTTGGTTGTCGCGCGTCGCCGGGGCTTGCAGATGCGAGGGGCCCGCCGTCGGACAGCGCGGGGGCGGATGCAGGGGCTGCACTTTGAGAGGCTGCGATTGCCGCGGGAATCGGGCTGCCAGTGTCGACAGGATGCCGCTTTCGAAGCAAGTTGGTTCTTTCTTTTTCGCGCGCGGAAGTGCGCGGCCGTAGATATGCGACGGCGCAGCTTGCGCGGGCGGGAACGGGGGGGGCAGATATCTGGCTTGCGCGTTGTAGAGGCTGGCGGGCGGAGAAAGTGGCCCAGTTGTTTCGTTCCCGAAAGGGCGCGCAGTGCTCGCGAAGGGATTGCAGCTGTGCAAGAACGTGGAGTGAGGTCATAAACCGAAGTGCGAGTTGACGATTATGATGAAGAGCCGCAAGGCGACGCAACGGTGTCTGGCATGTGGGGGGCCGTCTTGCAGGACGTGCGAGAAGGCGTGGGCGGCTACCAGCGAATCGGAAATTGAACCATTGTGAGTACGCGCGCCGGGAGAGTAAGGTGGCGGCCGTCGAGATGAGAAAGCCGATGCGCGGCAGCGCGCGGTGTGTGATCGGGGCGAAAGGGACAGGGACAAGTGGAAGTCCGTGGGGGACTTCGGCCGGGACGGTTGGGGCCGGTTGTGCGCTACGTGCCGTGAGTGTCAACGTCCTGCGCGTGTGCAGCGTGGCCATGCTACTGGGTCACCGGAGGCGTGGAATCCAACGTGCGAAAACAGCTTCGCCAGTATGCGCGCGGTTCAGAACCACGTAGTAGACTTAGTAAATGGGGGTCTCTGTAAGCCAGGGGGAACAGGGGGGGATTGACTGTGGATGGCCGCCAGGAAACGCTCTGTTTGCTTGGGACCTCGTGCGCTTGTGTGAACTTCTTAAAAAGGCCCATGCCACTCGAAGGGCCACTGCGTCTCAAAAAGCGCGGAGTAGGAAGGGTGCGCGGAGTTCTTCGGCCTGGGAAGTGTGCCTGGAGTTCTGGAGTTTTTACCTTCGTGGCCGCCCGCAGTCCACGAAACCTTCGAGAGCACAGGAGCGTGGCGTGGTCAGTTGGCGTCTGGCCCGGAGACCACATTGATCCCGTGGGGCGAAGCAGGCATGCAGAGTGGGTGCAGCACGGGGTTCACGGGGCCGGGGGCGTTGGCTTCGATTTTCTCTCGTCTGTGTTGCCCTAGAGGTTTTATCAAGGAATCTCTTTGGTTTTTGCGTAATCAGTTTGTGACGCTTCGCGTATTCCCAAACGACTTCTTCATTATTCACTGCGTGGAGCTCCCCATATGTGCATCTACTCGCATGGACCTGTCCGCCGTGGATGTCTAGGCACAAGAGCTTTCGAATATTAACGGGCTTCAGTTGTAACGGTCTGGACATCAATCTAACTGCGAAAGAATTGGAGTGTGAATGAGCCTCAGTAGTACGAGCGCGTCTCTGTGCATGAGCCTGGGGCCTAGTGGGGCCTCCTGAAACCTACTGGGGCTTCCTGGGGTCTCCAGGAGCCTCTTGGGACCTCCTGGGACCTCCTAGGAAGGTTTCGTGCCCCAGGGGAGGCGCAATCTATAGCAACAGACGTACATAAAACATTGCGGATTAGAGCCACAGGAGAAGGGCAATCTATAGGAACTCGCGTAAAACACCAAGGACTCGTGCCCCAGGAGAGGCCCAATACATAGGAACATGAGTAAAACATTTAGGATTGTGTACACAGGAGAAGGACCATCTATATAAACATACGTAGAACATCAAATAATCGTGCTCCAGGTGAGGCCCAATCGATAGGAGCATACGTAAAACACATGGGATTGGAGCCACTCCTGTTGCCTTCTGAGGCCTCCTGCTCCTGGGGCCTCTCGGGGCCTCCTGTTGCCTTCCGAGGCCTCCTGGCGCTTCCTGTTGTCTCCTGGGGTCTCCTGTGGTTTCCTGAAGCCTTCTGGAGCTTCCTGGGGCCTCCTGGAGCCTCTTGGGACATCCTGTGGCCTCTTGAGTCTTTCTGTGGCCTCCTGATGCCTCCTGGGACCTCATGTGGTCTCCTGGAGCCTCCTGGAGCCTGTTGGAGCCTCCTGTGGCATCCTGAGAAGAATCTGCGCCCACGAGCCTGGCCACCAAAACTAGCAAACCGATCGAGACATCCTCAAAATCTGGCCCACCTGGGGGGTGAAAATGAGCGCCTCGCTCGAGACATCCTCCAAATCTGCTCCGAAAGCGAAGGATGTTGGGCACAGAAACAGGCAAACCGCCTGAGACATCCCCACAAAATGGCAGCGAACGAGCCCGTGCAACCACCCCTGGCGGCTCCCCTTAGGGGTGCTGAAATGAGCGCCTCGCTCGAGACATCCTCCAAATCTGCTCCGAAAGCGAAGGATGTTGGGCACAGAAACAGGCAAACCGCCTGAGACATCCCCACAAAATGGCCGCGAACGAGCCCGTGCAACCACCCCTGGCGGCTCCCCTTAGGGGTGCTGAAATGAGCGCCTCGCTCGAGACATCCTCCAAATCTGCTCCGAAAGCGAAGGATGTTGGGCACAGAAACAGGCAAACCGCCTGAGACATCCCCACAAAATGGCCGCGAACGAGCCCGTGCAACCACCCCTGGCGGCTCCCCTTAGGGGTGCTGAAATGAGCGCCTCGCTCGAGACATCCTCCAAATCTGCTCCGAAAGCGAAGGATGTTGGGCACAGAAACAGCAAACCGCCTGAGACATCCCCACAAAATGGCCGCGAACGAGCCCGTGCAACCACCCCTGGCGGCTCCCCTTAGGGGTGCTGAAATGAGCGCCTCGCTCGAGACATCCTCCAAATCTGCTCCGAAAGCGAAGGATGTTGGGCACAGAAACAGGCAAACCGCCTGAGACATCCCCACAAAATGGCCGCGAACGAGCCCGTGCAACCACCCCTGGCGGCTCCCCTTAGGGGTGCTGAGTATGAGTAAGTCTGTGTATGAGTAAGTCTGTGTATGTGTACGTCTGGGTATGACTAATACTGTGTATGAGTAAGTCTGTGTATGAGTAAGTCTGTATATGAGTATGTCTGGGTGTGAGTAAGTCTGAGTATGAGTAGGTCTGAGTATGAGTAAGTCTGAGTATGAGTAAGTCTGTGTATGAGCAAGTCTGAGTATGTCCGACAGGAGGGGAGGAGAAAAGAGGAGGAGGAAGAAGGAGGAGGAGTAGGAGGCGTCCAAGTAATAACAAGAACCCCATCTTAGGATATGGGGAATAAACGGATCACCAAACGAGTTGCTCTGATCAGGGAGGTCTAGCAGCATGCAGTGAAACATCCGCCTTGGCTTCGTTTTGGCGGAGGTCCTTTGGAGTTATCAGTGGGTGCTGTTGGGGTTTTCGCGGAGCCTCTGGGGCCCCTGTTAGGGCTCCGTTGTTTTTTCCCCATGTCCTAAGGATTGGGGTTCTTGTTATTACTCTGACGCCTCCCACTGCTCCTCCTTCCTCCTTCCTCCCGCTCGCGCCTCCCTCCTCCCAATGATAATCGCCAGATAAGACAAGACAAGATAATTTACTACAAGCTAAGATAAGATAGCACAATATATGATAAGGTAATATAAGATATATGACAAGGTAGGATAATAGATAAGATAAGACAGCCTATGGAGTAATAAGATAAGACAAGATATGATGCGATAAGATGAGTTGATATAAGATAAGCTAAGACAAGATAAGAGATTTCAAGATAAGATAAGATAGAGGGTAATAAAGGTAAGATAAGATAGGACTCGATAAGATAAGATGAGACTCACTCTCACTCAGACTCACTCACAGTCACATTCACTCACACTCACACTCTCTCATGATCACAAAACGCTGCCAGGGGCATCATTTGGGAGCCCCAAGGGGGAGCCACCCTGGCTGATCTCACGAGCCCGTTCGCGCCGATTTTGGTGGGACGTCTCAGCTAAAATTGCCGTTTGGCCTCCCCAACATGTCTCTCTTGAGAGCCTCATGGTCACAAAACGCGGCCAGGGGCATCATTTGGGAGTCCCAAGGGGGAGCCACCCTGGCTGATCTCACGAGCCCGTTCGCGCCGATTTTGGTGGGACGTCTCAGCTAAAATTGCCGTTTGGCCTCCCCAACATGTCTCTCTTGAGAGCCTCATGGTCGCAAAACGCTGCCAGGGGCATCATTTGGGAGCCCCAAGGGGGAGCCACCCTGGCTGATCTCACGAGCCCGTTCGCGCCGATTTTGGTGGGACGTCTCAGCTAGAATTGCCGTTTGGCCTCCCCAACATGTCTCTCTTGAGAGCCTCATGGTCACAAAACGCTGCCAGGGGCATCATTTGGGAGCCCCAAGGGGGAGCCACCCTGGCTGATCTCACGAGCCCGTTCGCGCCGATTTTGGTGGGACGTCTCAGCTAAAATTGCCGTTTGGCCTCCCCAACATGTCTCTCTTGAGAGCCTCATGGTCGCAAAACGCTGCCAGGGGCATCATTTGGGAGCCCCAGGGGGGGTCCACCAGGGGCTTCATAGTCACCAAACGCTGCCAGGGGCAGCATTTTGGCTTCCCAAAGAGGAGTCGACCCGGGCCTCCTAGTCGCCAGACACTGCCAGGGGCACCATTGGGATTCAGACTCGCACCCAGACTCACTCATACACAAGCTCACTCACACTCAGATTCATTTCTTCAGAGTCAGGCACACGCAGACGTACCCATACTCAGACTCACCCACACTCAGGCTCACCTAACCCAGACTCCGTCAGAAGCCAGTAGCGAAGAGAGCAGAGAGGAGAGAGAGAGAGAGAGAGAGAGAGAGAGAGAGAGAGAGAGAGAGAGAGAGAGAGAGCGGGAGAGAGCGAGAGAGAGAGAGAGAGAGAGCGCGCGAGCGCGAGCGCGAGCGCGAGCGCGAGCGCGAGCGCGAGCGAGAGAGAGAGAGAGAGAGAGCGAGCGAGCGAGCGAGCGAGAGAGAGAGAGAGCGAGGAAGAGAGAGAGAGAGAGAGGAAGATAGAGAGAGAGAGAGGAGAGAAAGAGAGAGAGAGAGAGCAAGAGAGAGAGAGAGAGGAAGCGAGAGAGAGGGAGAGGAGAGAGAGAGAGAGAGAGAGAGCGGAGAGAGAGAGAGAGAGGGGGAGTTGAGAGGAGACAGGCGAGAGAAAGAGAGAAGAGAGAAGAGAGAGAGAGAGAGAAGAGAGAGAAGAGAGAAGAGAGAGA